>JARFIZ010000146.1:0-70387 GCA_036325965.1 Sinopyrophorus schimmeli
GAGTGACTTTGATGGTAGGAGCTAAAAATGAATGATTTATATACAGTAGCGCCCAAAAGTGAGTGCCTAAATGATTTTTCGGGAAGAACTTTTTAAAATATGGGTCATTTTACTTCATTTTTGAGTATGTTATACAGTTTTGTATGAGAAAAAGAATTATTATGTTTAAAACGTGATAATCAAAAATTTACGGTAGTTAAACGAGCTCAGACTCATTTGTGTAAAAAACGCATTTTTCTGAACAGAACACTAAGAACGATTTAATGAAAAATAACTGTATAACAATACACTAAAACAATTTTATAATTATAAAAATGCCTAATACTTAGTTGGGAAACCACGAGATTTTATAACTGCCTGACAGCGAGATGGCATTGAATCAATAAGATTTTCAAAGACTGAATCAGGCATTGCATTGCATTCCTTGTCCAATTCGGCAAATATTTCATCTTTAATCTTAATATTTTTGTTTCGACGTCTTGCCAGTTCTTCCCACAAGTGTTCTATCGGGTTGAGGTCGGGAGATTGTCTGGGCCACTGAAGAATCCTGATTTGTTGCTGCTGCAATGAAGTCTTGACAATCGAGGAGGTGTGCTTAGGATCGTTATCCTGTTGTAGAATCCATCTAGAAGGCATATTTGTATGGGCCCATGGTAAGACGACATTAGTCAGCATATCTTTGTAACTTTGTCCAGTCATTATTCCGTTAATTTTAATGATGGGGCCCATGCCATTACGAGAGAAGGCTCCATAAACCATAACTGATCCACCTCCATGTTTTACTGTCGGTTTTATGTATTTTGAATTGTATCTTTCTTCAGGAGAACGTCTTATATATTGTATTCCGTCGTTTCCAAATAGATTGAACTTAGATTCATCTGTAAAAAGTACTTGACTCCACTCGGTTGCTGTCCAATGCAAGTGCCGCTTTGCAAAATCCACGCGAGCCTTTCGATTCTTGAGTTTGATGAAAGGTTTTTTAGCTGGACGTCTGCTATTCAAACCAGCATCACTCAATCTTCGGGAAACTGTCATTCGACTAATATTTAGACCTTCACTTTGATTGCATTCTGCTGCCAGATCCACAGCTGAGAGAGTCGGATCCACTTTGGAGCGACAATTCTTTGATGTATAGATCGTTTTATTAGACCAAGAGGTGGAAAACTAGCATTTTATAATATAAAAACAATTAATACAGTGTATAGCAAATTAAAAGATCCAATTCCTCTTCTTCAACAATCTGGTTTGATTTATAAAATACCATGTAGCTGTGGAAGTAGTTACATTGGTCAAACAAATCAAAGACTTGAAGAAAGATTAAAACAACATAAAAATGATTGTAAAAATATAAATTATGTTAAACCAAACAAAACAGCATTAGCTATGCACCATTTTGATGTTGGACATCAATTCCAATTTGAAAACGTTTCCATTTTACATCGTGAACAAAATATACATAAAAGAAATTTAAGTGAAATGGTTTATATCAAAATTAATAAAACTGTAAATTTGCGTTCGGATACTCAAGGCCTTAGTTTAATATATAATGACATCTTAAATAAAATTAAAACATAAAACTAAAATTAATCATAAAATTTAAATCAAAATTATACAACTACAAATAATTTTCTTTTTAGAATCATAGTTACAGCCTTTCATGTAATTATTTAGAATCATAGTTACAATCTTTCATATTTAAAAATCTTTCATTTTGACACATGTAGAATTATTGAGTTTTAATGGTTAACTTCCTTTTTGTGTTGTTAAGGTATTTTATAATTTATATTATTTTATAAAATACTTGTAGTTATTGTTGTTATAGTTTGTTAATTTTCAGTTGCTTGATAAAGTTTCAATAAAGAAACGAAACGTTGCAAGTTAACAATTTGTGTTTTATTGTGTCCAATTCCAGTGAACATTAACATATTATAAGATATTGGACGTGAACATTATGATTAATTAAAAATTCTATTATAAATATTCTGTGATGTTTGCATATTGAATTTAAAAATTCGGGAAAATTTTCTTCTACTTTTTTTATAACTTTGTTTTCAAATTTTAAAAAATTATAGAAAACTCTTTGACAATACTGAACACATTCTTATATTAATAAAATTTTGCAATAGAGGACTGAGTGTTTTCAAAACGTAGTTATCATTGATGTTATAATTCTTGTATAATAATAACATTTCATATTTTTTTTCGAGATTTGAATTAATTGTAAGACTAACCATGCAATTCTCACATGAAATTTTAGTAATAAATATAAATAGACGTTTTAAAATTGCAAGTAGGCGATCGAAGGCGCTAATTTAAATAAATATGTACGAAACTGCAAAATTAATGATTAATCAATTTTATGCACTTTGTATTCAAATTTGTTAAAACTAATTTACAAAAAGCCATAGGGGAAAAGTATGGTAAAAATACCTTTTGTAAATATCCTAATGATATTTTATGGATATGTAGACACTATAGAAATAAAAAGATCCTGAAAATTTTAGACCTTAATCTATATCGGTCTCTTCAAAAAGTCTAAATAAGTAAAAATTGGAAAATAATTTTTTTCTTTGGATTGAGTGAATCAATTATTTTGAAAATTTAGTATTTTATGCAGGCGATAGAAAACTTTTACGGGCACCATGGACTAATTTTTAGTTTAATAAATTGATGATCAAAAACCATTTCTCTTACTTTCTCAATTTTTATTATGATACTTTTAGAGCAAAATTATGATTCCATCATTTTACATTTCTCATAAGACCTATAATCACTCAAAATTTTTCAAAATTCAAACGTCAAATTTAGAAAATTTCATAAACTCGGGGGGCAATCCCTCAATTCCTTTAAAATCGAATATCTCGAGAACCGCTAAACCGATTTACAAAACTTTTTTATCTGAATCTGCAAGACCTGATGACACATTTGTTCGCTTTATGTTGGGGTGTATCTTCAACCCCCCAAAACCCGGGATGCCGCGGCAAACATACCTCTATATTAGAATTCCGCCCAATTTTTAGGGTGTCCTGAGGCCAAACCTCTAAAAAAAATTTGTAAAATAAATAGTAAGAAGCGCTCTTCTCCGGGCTTTCCAGCAAATATAAATTTAACCCTTAGTTACTCGCGTGGATGCTTTTCAGGCACCAGCGCCAACAGTTTTTGTAATTCATAAATGTATAAATTTTTGCTAGCCTGTACACCCACATGTAACCTTTGTTTAGTCTTTCTAGAGTGCGATAGGCACCTGAAAGTATTAATTTGGACATTATAAAAGTGTTTTATTTGTCGATGTTTGAACTGTTGTGGCTTTGGTACATGAAAAGCACCGCGCGAGTAATAATGTTATTATTTTCGAAACATTTATTTTAAAATATGATGTATTAGATACATTTCTAACGAGTTGGAGGGCGAGGGTACACTATTGATCAGTTTTATAAAACTATTTATTATTTTGAAGAACCCAAAATGACCATTATGCATTTTTTTTCACTTGCTCAATCTAACTGGAACTAACGCACAAATATATAATGCAACACATTTTTGTGATCAGTTTTCGAAACTATGAACGATTTTGAAAACTTTAACGGTGATGTGGATAGAAACACATTCTATCAAAACAGCCAAATTAGAAAATTCACTGACTAGAATTAAACTTTTGTTGTCAAAATTTAAAAAAAAATTAAATTTTAAAAGAATCAGTAAAAAACAACGGGCTATTGCCAATTGTTAATCCTACATCAATTTATTGCAAATTGAAAAAATAGAAAATGATTATTGAACAGTTTTGAACTTAAGGCTTTCGCGGTTATTAATAATAAAATTAAAACACTTACCAGAATCGATGATGGATCCTCTGGAGCTGGCACTAGCACTGTCACTAACACTAACCCGATTACCGACACCAACACTAGTTAAGGCTTCCGGATGGATGCCGCGTCTTATTGTAGCAAAATGCCGACGTTTCGCAAACGTTTCAGTTTGCATCTTCAGGGCTGGATGCTCTGATACTAAAGCACCCTTTGATCAGGGGGTCCTTATATACCCATGCTCATGTCATGGAACAATGCACACAGAGTTATTCAACCATAACCTCAAAATTATCAAAAAAAAATTTTTTTTTTTTTCAAAAAATTTTTATCAGTAGAGTCCTTAGGAAACACAACATCAAGGTTATTTTCAGACCTCAGAAGAAAATCTCTCAGATTCTTCCGAACCCTAAGGACAAAAAACCTACTCTTGATACATCCGGGATTTATAAAATTCCGTGCTCGTGTGGAAAAGTGTACATAGGAGAGACCGGGAGGAACATAAGCACTACAATTAAAGAACACCAACGGTGCGTCAAATATCGTAATTTTTCACAATCTGCTTTGGCAGAACATTGGTCTGAAACTGGACATCCAATTCTATATGACAAGGCCGAAAAACTGGCAACTGTGAAAGGATACTTTCCAAGGAAATATCGTGAAGGCATTGAGATAGGTAAAATCCTAACAATCTCAATAGAGACCGAGGTTTCCAAATTAATCCTATTTGGCGCACTACCCTCCCCAAAATTTTTTGATAATTTTGAGGTTATGGTTGAATAACTCTGTGTGCATTGTTCCATGACATGAGCATGGGTATATAAGGACCCCCTGATCAAAGGGTGCTTTAGTATCAGAGCATCCAGCCCTGAAGATGCAAACTGAAACGTTTGCGAAACGTCGGCATTTTGCTACAATAAGACGCGGCATCCATCCGGAAGCCTTAACTAGTGTTGGTGTCGGTAATCGGGTTAGTGTTAGTGACAGTGCTAGTGCCAGCTCCAGAGGATCCATCATCGATTCTGGTAAGTGTTTTAATTTTATTATTGAACAGTTTTATAGTAGAGTTTGATACATTGATTTTAGTTAATTTTCTTTTTGCACTTAATTGTCAGTTGGGTATTAATTTTTTTGTTGTTGTTGGGAAATCAATAGTGCATAATGTGAATGACATTAAAAAATGGGCAAAATACCTTCATAATCCTTAAAACCTATTTTTTTTTTATGTGGTGCTTAAAAAGCACCGCGCGAGTAATTGCGTTACGGTAAGCCGTGCGAGTAACTAAGGGTTAACCCTTCGACCATTTAAACTTATAGACACGCCGTTTCTAAATGCGTCTGAAGCCAACATGATCTGCGCAAGTGACGTCAGTTGAGGGCAAGAAAAACTTATGGGTATAGGATTTATATTGAAAGAATGAATTGAAATTCATACTATTGTTTTATTATCTTCAAAATTTCAAATATTATTTGTGAATCTTGTAGATAGTACATGGTAAAATATAGTCAAACAATATAATTATAAAATTTTATTAATTTCAAAAGATTTTTTTAAACGAAACAAGTGGGATTTATCAATAATTCTAATACAGATTTTTATTGATGAAAAAACTAAAAACAATACATTTATTACATACGAATATAATTATTGACCATAAAACAAAACTGTTTTAGTCAGTTTATTACGAACTCTATTTGAATTGTCATTATTACATTCTCCTTGATGGTATAATCTAAGGTTGCAATAGTAAAAACTAATAAGTTTTATTAAGTTTATAATATGATTACTTTCGACATCGTGTTCATACATGTGTTCTTTGTAATCATCAAAAACTGAACCGCGAAGATTGTTCATAATATTTATAATCAACTTTGTCATCAAATTTTTTTGGTTAAAGCATTTGTTTCATTAAAGATTCTAATTTCACTTTCAGCCACTTTACATATAAGAATTACATCTTTAGAAGGCTGAATTAAACATTGATTAACACTGCTATAATTTTTCCCAAGTACTAAAGTTGACCGTAATACATTAGACTGAATCGCAGCTAAACAGATGTCACAATCTACAATCTTTTTAATCTTCTTGACCACGAATCCAGCTATATATTCCACAACATCCGAAACATACAACGACAACTTTCTAGAATAATTTATGCTAGTTAAAGCGTAATTGTGGTCATCATTATGTTGATCAATATCAAAATTTTCTATTAGTTGATGATCGATGGTCTTCATTTTTACATTGTTTGAAGTGCTCATTGCTAAAATAATTGATGGTACCTGCTCAATGCAATTGGCTTGTGAAGAACCTGTAACACTTGTATGCATCAACAATCTTTTATAAGCAGCTTGAAATTGTTTGGGTGTGGGATTATTGTTACATCCTCCTCGGCTTCTTATAGCACTGAAGAAAATTTCTAGGTGATCTTAGCATAGTTTATATGCAGAAAGATACTTCAGCCCACCATTGGTATTTTCTACATGCTGATTCCATATTCCCATATAGGATTTTAAACTAATAATTATGCCAATAAAGCCAGTTTTCTCAGACTTGAGTAAAGATACTCTCCATTTCTAGTACATTTAAGAGACATAATATATTTAATTGATTCGTCAATTTTTTCAAAAATAATGTTTTGTTATAATGCTGCAAGCTTGCTTTAAAGTGTTTTGCTAGCAAATTTCTACTATTTAAAATATCAAATATATCATTTATAAGCATTATAAATCTCACCGTAGCTTTGCTACCTTCAAAATAGTTAGAGTACTGCGTTTCTCTTAAATAATTTAAAGCACTTGCCACTCTTAGACTGAAAGTCTGTGCAGCCAATTTTACTTTCATTTTTTCTTTGTGCCAATTGACATGTCTTCTAGTAATTTTTGTCGCTAGGTGCAAACCTTCTTTTTCTTGAACATCTACTAATTTGTCGATATAATCCCATTTAATTGGTTCGTTATTATCGTCAAACATAATTTTGTATGTACCTAAAGTATTTCGTATAAGCTTCAACATATGGGAAGGATCCAATAGAATGTAAATAGGCTGTTTTGTCATAGGATGTAGAAAATATGTCTGCGAAGAATTGATAGATAAATCAGCTCCAAGATGATTTGCCATTGTAATATTTGTTGCAGCACCATCAAAAGTTAGGCTGGTGATCGTAACTCCAGATTCATGTAATACTTTTAAACACATTATTATTAGGTTGCTTTTTTGAATTCCTGATATTCCGTTAATTAGAAAATAACCTACAGGTAACTTCCATCGATCATTTACGCTATTAATTAAAAATACAATTGCTTCTTTTGCTTTTGCTACTATATCGCTTTGAAGATCACTCCCAATGTCAACATACCTTTAAAAAACGTTTAAATTAATTTCAATTAACTTGTATTGACTAATTTGTTTATATTAAATTAAATAAAATGACACTTTACGCAAGAAAAATTAATGTTTATAATCCAGTTTTGGTTTGCGCTTTTAGTACAATAAGCGCTGAATTTGTTTGGAGTAAGTGTCATTTTATTTTATTTGAAAGTCTACGTAAAGGGTATCATGATGATTATTAGTTATATTAGTTCTGTATTTATTCCTTGTTTAAGTATTAGTATTAGTAGCTAGGAATTCTATGAGTGAGTACTAAAATTTAATGAAGTAAGAAGCAATGGTTTTGCATGCACTAAACTTATAGTAGTAGGTAATCTACGTGCTACTTGCACTAATCACTAAACAAATGTGTACAGGCTTTACATTACGCATTTTCAATCAAAACAATACCCTATAAATTTTTCTCCGTCCCATTCTATTTTCTGGTGTATTGCCATTTCGTCCATCATTAAACAAAAATTGCAAGATTTTCCTTTTTCTCTAAGTTCTAATACTTTTTGTGTTAAAACCTTTAAAGATTCTTTTTGAAACCCTGGTCCACATGTTACGGTTTGATACCACTTTTGTAAAGTTCGTGGATGAGGAAGCATATCAGAAAAGGTTTTCCTAACATAAGTATAAGCTTTAGGCGAATAAAAGTTTAGTGTTAGTGCAAAACTCTTTAATTCACATGGGTAAGTTTTAAAATGGTTAGATTTCAACAACTGTTTAAATATTGTGTGAGTAGATTCAGACATTGTCTCCTAGAAAACAATTTAAATAATAGATAATCCATCACCAACCACAAACCAATATTAATACTATGCAATCGATAACCAGATAATAGTTATGATACAAATTATTTCGTATTTTTACGTATATTTTACCTACCGAGAGTGTTAGTGAAAATTCTTTATCAATTATCTGTTGGTGTTTTAAATGCTTAAGTAACGATTTTAAGTTAACAACTTGTTTAATAATTCGTCTGTTCCTTTGTTGTAGCATTTTAATTTGTTTGTGTTTTTTTCCAAGTACTTTTCTTACTATGCGTCTGTAATGCTGGTCTCTAGCTGAATTATTTTTGAAATCGCCAAAATAACATGTTCTTATTTTTTTAGCAGGAGGTTCTGATTGAAGATCCAAACTATTAACTAAAGTTGAAGTAGACTGCATAGGCTCTATAGACGTCTCACTGTTTATTAAAGTGTCTGTTGTATCTGTATTTTCAACTTCTGTGTATCTTGTTTTCGGATGTTTTCTAGTTGAGAGTTACTTTATAAAATGGCTAGGAAAATTAAAAATGCTTGGCACAGCATCTTTTGCAAGTTGTTTTTTTGAACTCCAAGCATTTGTAATAAATGAATCAGGTGTAAAGTGTTTAGAACAAATTCTAGAATACTCCGATGGCTTAAAGTTTTCACGTCGCATTGCAATAATCCATTGCTTTTTCAAGATTAAATCTTTGGGAAATCTGTAAATTATTGTTTTGGTTAAGTAGAATTATATTTATATTGCTTTTGTATTTCATTATATTCACTAATTATAATAATGGTATATTTTTGAGGTTATACAAGTTAAAAGATGAATACATATTTATTTAACAAATACTTACTTATGAAATGATATTCCTGTCCCAGGTTTGGATCGTTCCTCACAATTATATGCACTGCATGATTGCTCCATAATTAAAAATATAAAGTTAAAACAATTTTACTACAAAATGCACAGGTACGCGTATGTATTTTAAAAAGTTTTGCCCTTATCTGACGTCATGCGCAAGAGCTTTATGTTGGCTTCATTTACCAAGCAGCGTAGAATAGCAAACACCGTGTCTATAAGTTTAAATGGTCGAAGGGTTAACCCCTTTTGAAAATGCCAAGTCTTAAAAATGACGATGGGAACAATTAATTAAATGTGTTGTATTTCCTGGAGTCCTCCCAAGGTTGTTTCGTAACGTAACAACGGTCGCTTTTAAAGTAGTAATACGACAACTTTCGGTGACACGTTCACTTAGGTATCTGGTTTATGCAACGTATTTTGTTTGAATATTCAAATTCATTAAATACCTATTTCAAGTATAAATATTGGAATTTTGTAATAGTAATCCTAGCCTAAATCATGAATGCTTTAAAATAATTAATTCCTCTGCGAAGTGTTTTGAAAATCTGTGAAGATATTTTATATTTTTTGTCTCAATTTTAAAAAAATTAGGTGATGTAAAAAATACTTTACAGCATTCAACAATTTTGGTAGATCTGTTAAACAACACACCTACCAAAATTGTTTAATTAATATCTAAAGCAATTTTAAATAATAAAATTGACTTTTTTTTTATCTTTTTGCTTAATTCTTGTGATAGTACATCACACAAATTTCATTAAAATCGATAGTTATTCCAAAAATAGTAAGTTGTTTTGAAAACTCTTTAATAGGTAGTTTTTTTTGGAAATATTTGGAGAGTATGTGGTCTAATACATAACAAAATTGTAAACGATAGCGATAGAAATCAAAGAAAACGCAAATTCATGTTGAAGTCGCTGCACCATTCCTTCATCGTTCGTAGTCAATAATTCTGTATTTAAGCGCTTTAAAATCCGTCCCTGATATGTGTATAATCTTATAAATTCTATATTTAGATTCATGAACTCCGCCTCCAAATTTACAAATAGCAAAGAATTATACCTTTTTCAAATTTCGACACATTATGTCCTCGCCATCTATCAATCGTGTCCAAAAGTTATCGACGGTTGGCCTACTAGTATTATCATTGTATATATAATACTAGTACTTTATTGTTTTATTTTCTATGTGTAAATTGTGTGCTATTCCTCCAACACACATATATTCAGTCTTCTTGAAATTGATCAATAGTCCCCACTTATCATATTCCTCTTTCAGTTTACGTAGCATATAGATCTTGTCTTCCTCGTCTTGTGCCACAATGAGTTGGTCGTCAGCAAACATTAGTGAGTGTAAGGTTTTGTTTCTTATTGGTATACCCATTCCTCCACATTTCCGATACCATTTTTCCATAGCCGAAGCCTGTCCCAAGCCAGGTTGGAAAAGAGGTGAGGGATAGAGGAGTAACACCTCTCTAATAAACCAGGGTTCAGCTGGCCCGGCTGATAGCACCCTGTAAGGGCCCCTTCTCAGGGTACGGGTGAAAACCGGTCAATGGCTCGGAAGGCGGAGGAAGATGGGTGATACATCTCAACGGCGGAAGAGACAAAAGAACCAACAGCGTCTGCCTCATAGTGAGCGGCTGATACAAAAAGGTCCTCCAAGCGGAGGTTATGGCGTTAGGCGTTAGAAACCTATCACATGTAAAAATAAAGGGAGCTGAAAATTTATTAGTAGAATGAAAAACGAAAGAAAGGAAATAATTCCCCGGTGGAAATCCACACCTCGAAAAGAGGGAGCCCCAATGGATACGGGGGGCAGTTCTACACGAAGTCTTCAGATTGCACCTTTAAAACGATCGATTCTACGAAGTTTAAAATTTGGTGACGAAAACAATGCTTTTCGAATTGAATAGCTCGTGAGATACAAAGGTGGGAATAGATATATTTGGCTTTACATTTCTTATCAGTCCATCTGTATATTAAATAAAGAGCTGACCGTTTTATTTATTATTCGTACAGTCGACGACGTAAAGCAAATATACTCGGGAATATAACGTAATACCATTGTATATATAATACTAGTAGGCCAACCGTCGATAACTTTTGGACACGATTGATAGATGGCGAGGACATAATGTGTCGAAATTTGAAAAAGGTATAATTCTTTGCTATTTGTAAATTTGGAGGCGGAGTTCATGAATCTAAATATAGAATTTATAAGTTTATACACATATCAGGGACGGATTTTAAAGCGCTTAAATACAGAATTATTGACTACGAACGATGAAGGAATGGTGCAGCGACTTCAACATGAATTTGCGTTAAATTCGTTTTCTTTGATTTCTATCGCTATCGTTTACAATTTTGTTATGTATTAGACCATACTCTCCAAATATTTCCAAAAAAAACTACCTATTAAAGAGTTTTCAAAACAACTTACTATTTTTGGAATAACTATCGATTTTAATGAAATTTGTGTGATGTACTATCACAAAAATTAAGCAAAAAGATAAAAAAAAAGTTAATTTTATTATTTAAAATTGTTTTAGATATTAATTAAACAATTTTGTTGGTGTGTTGTTTAACAGATCTACCAAAATTGTTGAATGCTGTAAAGTATTTTTTACATCACCTAATTTTTTTAAAATTGAGACAAAAAATATAAAATATCTTCACAGATTTTCAAAATACTTTTCGCAGAGGAATTAATTATTTTAAAGCATTCATTATTTAGGCAAGGATTACTATTACAAAATTCCAATATTTATACTTGAAATAGGTATTTAATGAATTTGAATATTCAAACAAAATACGTTGCATAAACTAGATACCTAAGTGAACGTATCACCGAAAGTTGTCGTATTACTACTTTAAAAGCGACCGTTGTTACGTTACGAAACAACCTTGGGAGGACTCCAGGAAATACAACACATTTAATTAATTGTTCCCATCGTCATTTTTAAGACTTGGCATTTTCAAAAGGGTTAACCCTTAGTTACTCGCACGGCTTACCGTAACGCAATTACTCGCGCGGTGCTTTTAGGCACCACATAAAAATAACTTGGTTTTAAGGATTATGAAGGTATTTTGCCTATTTTTAATGTCATTCACATTATGCATTATTGATTTCCCAACAACAACAAAAAATTAATACCCAACTTACAATTAAGTGCAAAAGAAAATTAACTAAAATCAATGTAACAAACTCTATAAAACTGTTCAATAATCATTTTCTATTTTTCAATTTGCAATAAATTGATGTAGGATTAACAATTGGCAATAGCCCGTTGTTTTTACTGATTCTTTTAAAATTTAATTTTTTTTTAAATTTTGACAACAAAAGTTTAATTCTAGTCAGTGAATTTTCTAATTTGGCTGTTTTGATAGAATGTGTTTCCATCCACATCACCGTTAAAGTTTTCAAAATCGTTCATAGTTTCGAAAACTGATCACAAAAATGTGTTGCATTATATATTTGAGCGTTAGTTCCAGTTAGATTGAGCAAGTGAAAAAAAATGCATAATGGTTATTTTTTGGTTCTTCAAAATAATAAATAGTTTTATAAAACTGATCAATAGTGTACCCCTCGCCCCTCCAACTCGTTAGAAATGTATCTAATACATCATATTTTAAAATAAATGTTTCGAAAATAATAACATTATTACTCGCGCGGTGCTTTTCATGTACCAAAGCCACAACAGTTCAAACATCGACAAATAAAACACTTTTATAATGTCCAAATTAATACTTTCAGGTGCCTATCGCACTCTAGAAAGACTAAACAAAGGTTACATGTGGGTGTACAGGCTAGCAAAAATTTATACATTTATGAATTACAAAAACTGTTGGCGCTGGTGCCTGAAAAGCATCCACGCGAGTAACTAAGGGTTAAATTTATATTTGCTGGAAAGCCCGGAGAAGAGCGCTTCTTACTATTTATTTTACAAATTTTTTTTTTAGAGGTTTGGCCCTCAGGACACCCTAAAAAATTGGGCGGAATTCCTAATATAGAGGTATGTTTGCCGCGGCATACCGGTTTGGGGGTTGAAGATACACCCCAACATAAAGCGAACAAATGTGTCATCAGGTCTTGCAGATTCAGATAAAAAAAAGTTTTTGTAAATCGGTTCAGCGGTTCTCGATATATTCGATTTTAAAGGAATTGAGGGATCGCCCCCGAATTTATGAAATTTATTAAATTTGACGTTTGAATTTTGAAAAAATTCTGAGTGATTATAGGTCTTATGAGAAATGTAAAAATGATGGAATCATAATTTTGCTCTAAAAGTATCATAATAAAAATTGAGAAAGTAAGAGAAAATGGTTTTTTTGATCATCAATTTATTAAACTAAAAATTAGTCCATGGTGCCCGTAAAAGTTTTCTATCGCCTGCATAAAATACTAAATTTTCAAAATAATTGATTCACTCAATCCAAAGAAAAAAATTATTTTCCAATTTTTACTTATTTAGACTTTTTGAAGAGACCGATATAGATTAAGGTCTAAAATTTTCAGGATCTTTTTATTTCTATAGTGTCTACATATCCATAAAATATCATTAGGATATTTACAAAAGGTATTTTTACCATACTTTTCCCCCTATGGCTTTTTTGTAAATTAGTTTTAACAAATTTGAATACAAAGTGCATAAAATTGATTAATCATTAATTTTTGCAGTTTCGTACATATTTATTTAAATTAGCGCCTTCGATCGCCTACTTGCAATTTTAAAACGTCTATTTATATTTATTACTAAAATTTCATGTGAGAATTGCATGGTTAGTCTTACAATTAATTCAAATCTCGAAAAAAAAATGAAATATTATTATACAAGAATTATAACATCAATGATAACTACGTTTTGAAAACACTCAGTCCTCGATTGCAAAATTTTATTAATATAAGAATGTGTTCAGTATTGTCAAAAAGAGTTTTCTATAATTTTTAAAATTTTAAAACAAAGTTATAAAAAGTAGAAGAAAATTTTCCGAATTTTAAATTCAATATACAAACATCACAGAATATTTATAATAGAATTTTTAATTTTAACATTAATTTATAAAGAATGTAAACTTAACACTAGCCAATCTAAAACAGTGTTTTCAAAAAAATTATCTATATTACAGCATTGTTGAAACTCATGTAAAAAAAATGTAATAATGTAGATTTTGCCACTTAAAGCCAATTTCTTTTAGTGGCAAAGGTAATTAAACGATTTAACGTTTAATTACTATTTTTTTTTTGGTTTTAACTTGGTATTTAACAAAAGGTAGATTCTAACACAAAGGTAAATTCTTTATAAGAGACATTATGACTGACTGGTTTCTGATTTTTCGTAAACTCTATAAACTTAAATTGTTTTTCTCTCCTTGGTGATATACTTTTGTTTTCAAAACCCCCAATTTCAAACAATATCTAAAATCCGCTCTAGTTCTGAACAAGATTTAAATTAGTGTATAAAAGTTAAGTTTTGTTCAATCTTTTATGTATCTTGCCGGTATTATTTTAAACAATTATTTATTCTGTGTATTGTCTTTTTTTTAATTTGTGTTTTCAGGTATATAATTTTTTTATTAAATTTGCAATATCTAAAATTTTGTATCTATTTTTTTAAATAAATTTACATTAAAAAAAATTGTTATTAATTTAAATCGTATGAAAACTTCTTCTCATTATCTAAAACCGCAATTTAAATACGAAATGTGACTGGTTAATTAAATTTAGTGTTACACAATAACTCGTAATATACTCTTGTTAGATAAAGTAAATTACAAACATAAAAAACTAAGAATAAAATGAGAAATATGTAATTTACAGATGTTTCTTAAAGTTCAATGTAAAAATTCCCTTAATTCGAACCTGTTACTCACAGTCTCAACAAAACCTTCAATGCCAAATAATTCGTACCTCCTATGTACCACAATTTCTTATTTTTGATTCACACCAGTTCAAGTTTTATAAGTTAAATATTTTACCACAATGTACCAGCACAATCGGTCAACCGAGGTTGTCCTACTAGTATTATATATACAATGGTATTATATACACAATGTTAATAGTAAACAAAAATTTGTTTTAAATTTGCCACTTTTATGTCTGTAAGGTTGGTTACAAATTCTAGAAATTCTAGAATTTTGTATTTGACAATTGACAGATTCGAAGCTTGTTCTAGAATATTCCATTGGAAACGTGCTGTTGTTTTTTATTAAGTACCGGTAAAAAATGGAAAAGGTAAGTTATAGTTAATAAGTTGTGTAGATAAGTTTTAGAGTAATGAAATAAATAAATAATTTTAAATTTTGCAATACTGTAGGTAGGAGCTTTAAAAGACAAAGGTAATGCAGCTTTAGCTGAAAATAAGTTTGAAGAAGCTGTAAAATTTTATACAGAAGCCATAAGCATAGATGCAAGTAATCATGTTTTATACTCAAATAGATCTGCGGCTTATGCAAAGTCGAATAAATATGATTTAGCTTTACAAGATGCTGAAAAAACCATACAACTGAAACCTGATTGGGCTAAAGGTTATTCTAGAAAAGGATCTGCGTTGGCTTATCTTGGTCGTTCTGATGATGCTATAGCTGCTTACAAAAAAGGCTTAGATTATGATCCTAACAATGCACAACTAAAAGATGGATTATTAGAGGTAGAAGCTCAAAAGAGTTCCTCAAGAGGCTTTCCTAATCCATTTGCTAGTCCTGATATTCTGGTCAAATTACAGTTAGATCCTAGAACCAGAGATTATATGAAAGATCCATCATTTGTTAACTTAATTCAACAATTACAAAGAAACCCCAACCTTTTAACACAAAAGTTGCAAGATCCTCGTGTATTAACAGCATTAGGTGTTTTGATGGGCATTGATATGAGTCAGGATGAACCAATGGATACTGAACCAGCTTATACACCCCCTCCTCGTAAACCTGAGCCCAAGCCTGAACCTAAAAAGGAACCCGAACCCCAAATACTGCAACATAAACAATTAGCAAAAACAGAGAAAGAATTAGGCAATGAAGCTTATAAGAAAAAAGATTTTACTAATGCCGTTCAACATTATGAGAATGCTCTCAAACATGATCCTACAGATATAACTTTTTATAACAATTTAGCTGCTGTGTATTTTGAGCAAAAAGAATACGAAAAATGCATTGAACAATGTGAAAAAGGAATTGAGATTGGCAGAGAAAATCGAGCAGATTTTAAATTAATCGCCAAGGCATTTATGAGAATTGGAAATGCCCATAAAAAAATGAAAAATTATCCAAATGCTATAATTGCTTATGAGAAGTCAATGTCTGAGCACCGTACACCTGAAATTAAGACTTTATTATCTCAAGTTGAAAGAATTATCAGACAAGAAGAACGTAAAGCCTACATCGATCCAGCTAAAGCAGATGAAGAAAAGGAAAAAGGTATTAAATTAATAATATGTAAAAACTTTACTTAAAATAATATTTTTTTTAAATATTTTAGGAAACGAATTCTTTAAAAAGGGAGACTATGCTGCTGCTGAAAAACATTATAGTGAAGCAATCAAACGAAATCCAGATGATGCAAAATTATACAGTAATCGGGCTGCATGCTATACAAAGCTTGCTGCATTTGATTTAGGGTTAAAGGATTGTGATAAATGTGTAGAACTAGAGCCCAAGTTTATAAAAGGTTGGATTAGAAAAGGGTGTATTCTTCAGGTAAATTATAATTTAATTATGTTAGAACAATACTATTTATTATTTTTAGGGAATGCAACAAGCCAGTAAAGCTATTTCTGCATTCCAAAAGGCTTTAGAGATAGATCCCAATAATACAGAAGCTCTGCAAGGCTACAGACAATGCACTTTAGAGAGTGCCGGTATAGGAGGTGATCCTGAAAAAATTAGACAACGTGCAATGTCTGATCCAGAAGTTCAAGCAATTCTTAGAGATCCTGCTATGAGAATGATTTTAGAACAAATGCAAAACGACCCTAAAGCGGTACAAGACCACTTAAGAAATCCAGATATTGCTGCAAAAATACAAAAACTTCTTGAATCAGGTCTAATAGCTATTCATTAATAATTTCTACTAAATGCTTTACAATTTTTTACGTATTTAGGTATTAGTTGTTACATTTATGTAAACTAAGTTTGTATTTATATATGTTAGTCAAGGTAAATTACTTTTGCAGAAACATAGTTATAGTTATAATGGCATTCTTTAAAATACATTAAAACTAATTTTAAATGTAAGTCTTGTTTTAATAATTTTATATGACATTTTCAGTTGTATATTTTTTAATATCTTTGTGTTTAGATATGTTGCACTAGTGTGAATATTGTTAATGTAGCTTCAAATTTAATGGGATATAAATATTACTTAAAAAAATTGTGTTTGAATTTTGTAGTTTCAGTTGTAAAGAGCTAACGTTTAACTTTTTTTTCCATACTAATTTGTGTTTTTTTAATTGTAGGTAATTCTTGAATCCACAAATTTTCTATTTTGAATTGATTTTGGTAGGTAAACTAGATCTCTTCTTGCAATTCTTCAGTCAACCGTGCCCCCTTCCTGTAAACTAATATTTTATTCTATGGCGTCGACTAAAATTGTAAGATTAATGTTGTTTTCATATCGGTTTATACAGTGATTATTTATTAAATTATTAATCGTGTGTTCCTAATTGTAGTTTTAAATCTAATAAAGGTATGTACGAGTTGCTTAATGACTTAAAATCGGTTCAAGATTGTGAATTCAATGTATTTATTTGCGAATATACAACTAACTAGTTTTGCTTTATTTTTGTTTCTCTTTATTGCAAAAAGTTTGTTGCACTTTGATAAAATCAGGTTTTGCGTATTAGTTATGAATACTACGTTTATAGCATAACAGCTTTGTTACAACATGTTTGTCAATGAATACAGCTGGATGCATGAAATATCAATAAGTGTGAGTCATTATCTTTTGCTACTCTGAATCATTTCAAGGGCTTGTAAAGTACTTGTACTTATATCATTATACATCTATTTTAGTCTACAATGGAAACTGATGAAGCAGAATCGTCCAGTAGTGGACCAATGTCTACTTTAAACAGTCTGTTTTCTTTCACAAGTCCTGCCGTAAAAAAGCTATTGGGATGGAAACAGGGAGACGAGGAAGAAAAATGGGCCGAAAAAGCAGTAGATAGCCTTGTCAAAAAATTGAAGAAAAGAAAAGGCGCAATTGAAGAATTGGAAAGGGCCTTATCGTGTCCCGGAACTCCAAGTAAGTGTGTTACTATTCCCAGAAGTTTGGATGGACGTTTACAGGTATCACATCGAAAAGGATTACCACATGTGATATACTGCCGTGTTTGGCGTTGGCCAGATTTACAGAGCCATCACGAGCTAAAACCCTTAGAACATTGTCAATACTCGTTTGGTGCCAAACAAAAAGAAGTTTGTATAAATCCTTATCATTATAAACGTGTTGAAAGTCCTGTATTGCCACCTGTACTTGTACCACGACATAATGACTTTGTTCCGGGGCATTCCTTATTGCCTTTTCAACAACTAGTGGAACCTAACATGCCTGCAAATGTTAGCTATTCAGGTAATGGCTTTACTACCAATAATTTAAGTCCAGGCTCTCCATTATCAAGTGTGGGAAGTCCAGCTAGTGTGGCATCGAATAATCCACAATCTCCTTATGCCAATTTAGCGGAAACGCCACCTCCAGCTTACAGTCCTACAGATGAAGGTAACGCAAATGGTAATAATAATCCACAGCATACTGAGTCCCCACAACCGGCCATGAACGATGTGCAACCAGTTGCATACCAAGAACAACCATTCTGGGCATCGATAGCTTATTACGAATTAAATTGTCGTGTTGGTGAAGTTTTTCATTGTCACAGTACATCAGTTATAGTTGATGGTTTTACAAATCCCAGCAATAACAGTGATCGCTTTTGTTTGGGACAACTGAGCAATGTAAATAGAAATTCTACAATAGAGAATACACGTAGACACATCGGAAAAGGGGTTCATTTGTACTATGTAAATGGTGAAGTTTATGCTGAATGTTTATCGGATTCTGCAATTTTTGTACAGTCGCGTAATTGCAATCATCATCACGGATTTCATCCATCTACAGTTTGTAAAATTCCAGCAGGTTGTTCTTTAAGAATATTTAATAATGCAGAATTTGCACAATTACTATCTCAGTGTGTAAATCATGGCTTTGAAGCTGTATTTGAATTAACTAAAATGTGTACAATTCGAATGAGTTTTGTGAAAGGATGGGGAGCTGAATATCATCGTCAGGATGTTACAAGTACTCCGTGCTGGATTGAAGTTCATCTTCACGGACCACTACAATGGCTTGACAAAGTGTTAACACAAATGGGAGCTCCACATAATGCTATTAGTTCAGTATCGTAGATTTTGTATTTGATCTTAAAATCATTAGTAAGTAATTCGGTAAGTATTAAAAGTTTGTTATTGTAATGATTTCTTGGATTTTCATTTGATTTCTCCCAGTTAAAAAAAATATATATAAAAAATTTAACTAGCATTCGATTACAAATGAATTAATAAGTGTGTAAATCTCGTAGTAATTTGATTTGGTCATTCCTAGTCAATCACTTTTAAATCATTCAACAGTACAATTTAATCAATGCAAGTGTACTAAAATTAAATCGAAATTTAAAACACTTTTAACATTGAATCAAAAATCATATATAACACGTGCAATTTTATAGAAAATGTTAAGTTTTTCTAATTGTAAATAATAAATAACATTGTGCCGAATATTAATTATAAATCTCTATGTTAAGAAAGTTATATTTTTATTTGTTCTTTGCTTTTATAATTTTTATAAAGGATATGATTACTCGGCTGTGAGTAGTAATAATTCGACGTTTGTTATACTACTAATTTTTTTTTTGTCGCATGGAAAATAAGATTTGATTCCTTCAGTTGATAAACGTAATAATTCAATTTGAGATTTCAAATTTAAATGAGTTTATTGATGAGAACTTATTAATGATAAGTCGTTGAGTTTTTATAATAAAATGACCTTTTATTTTTAGATGTCTCATTTAGCTCTGAACTAATTTTATGTGATGGTATATTCTAAGTCTAAGCAGCAAAACTGTGAAACATAAGTGTTCACTTGTCTACGTGCATTAAAAAACATTGCCTTTGATCAAAAAAATCAACTGATGTAATTACTTCCTTGACTGGTTCTGCATAATTGGCGTGTGAAAAACATCTCTTAGAACCAGATTTTCTAGTGTAATGCTGAAAAATATTTCTTTGAATTCTCTACCTAGGAAATAATCAGTTGCTTTTTTTGTATGTGTTTTTGTATAGTGATTACGAAGTGTGCATTATTTTAACGAAATTAAAATGTATATTCTATAATATATTATAGAGATAGATATTTTTCGAAGTTATTAAGGATTTACCAATTTGCAGATTGTTTGAGAAGTTCTGTTAAAAATGTTTAATCAATCTTGTAATATGTGTAGGTTTAAATATAAAAGATGATCTCGGAATTCTGCGTTATACATTGTAATTTTTGCAAAACATCATTTTAAGAATTAACTGTACTTTTATAGTGATTGTTATAGTTTATTCTCTGCCATATTTTATTTATACATATTTGTAATTAAAATAACATATTAGTAAGCTTTAGAGTGTAAAAGCGTTCTAGAATAATCCTAATTTAAGAAAGTGTAGATGAACACCAATGTCGTACGTTTTAAGTTCTGTAAACAAACAATGAAAATCGTTAGCCTTATGTAATCAACTGAAAAATTGAAATAAGTTCAAAATAAATTTAAATGCCTTAAGATTGGCCTTAAGTCAAGACTTTATTATTAAAGATTTCGCATTAAAACCTCTTAACAAAAATAACCATTTTAAGACTGCTTCGTTTGAAAGGAAATCATGCTTTTAATGGAGAGCATGCTTTCTTAAAATTATAAATACCCAAAAAATAAATAAGCTTGGCTGATATAATATTTTTTGATCAGTGTCGAATTAAATATAACAAGGGATCTATTTAAGTTTAATATTTAAAAAATTTCTAATTTATTTATCACAATAAACGTAGCTTAATAATTAAACCATGAAACGATGGAAAACTACAGAATGTTCTGATCAATGATTTCTAGAAAGTTTTGAAGATAAAAGTGGATAGAACTGCTTATACCCAAATTTTTAATATCAGCCCAGCTTTATTTAATTAAAATGTTACTGAAATACCATTATGAACGTAATTTAGATAGAAAAAATATTTTTAATAACTGAAATTACCATGTGATTCAACAAAGACAAGGAAATTTATATACTTATAGAAAAATGAGTTAAATTAAAGATGTATTCGTCAATATTGTTTGTTTGATATTAAATGTTCTTAGAGATATTAAAAAGGATATTTATAATATTTAGAACAATAAAATATATCGAGTTGTTTTGGAAAATGCTTGTTCTTTATTGGTTAAAATGTGTAGTTTGGTGTAACACTTGCCATGTCTTGCAAATTTTTTGTTGTAATGTTTTATAAAACTTAAAATAATGCTAGAATAAATGTATCTTCTATATTATTATTCATGTAAGTTTATTCTAGTTTTTTGTGTTAAGACCTATACAGGCCAACTCCAGACTCAACACATGTTGAAAAAGAACTGTATTTCATTTTTATTAAATAGTGTGATTCTTTAGCTTTTATAATTATTCAGATCACATAAATCTAAATAAGATTAATTTGGATTATTAGAATTTTTGAAATTGTTAACTAATTAATTATTAATCCTTAATCATTTCTAAAGCGAAACATTTGTCATTTAATTGTAAGTGCAACTTCCACTTTGACAAATTTTTCAATTGGGCTCGTTAATGTTCTAAAATTAATTAATCCAGAACAATGTTATGGCATATTTGAAAACTTATTTTTTGTTTTAATCAGTTTATCCGTTTTTCGAAAACTTGCTATTTAACCATTCTTTGGCTATTTGAATTATTGAAACAGTAGTAGGTATGTGTAGAATGTAACATTTTTTTGGACTAGGAACTCATTTTCTTATACGAATTCTTATGAGATGGAAAAATATTACGCCGATGATTTTCAATGACACCATTATTATCTTTTGCTTAAAACATATATTTTTCATCCAAAAATAACATGAATTTGAAGTTCGTTAAACTTTTCTGACTAATCTTTTCTAAAAATATAAATGTTTAAATATCCTAATCGAAACATTAATGTTATTAATTAAACAAATATGCTTTTAATAAAATTTTAATTTTCACGAAGTAGAAATAATATTAAACATTGCCTTATTGGAATGATTTATCCACTAATAAGAGGGGACATTGATAAAGTTATATAATTTATAAGTAAGTGTATTTATAATCAATTGATGTATATAATTAAAAGCAAAAGAAAATAAGGAAAACAGGTGCGTGCGCATTTTCGAGCTTTGTCGTCCATTTTCGTAGTGGGAAATTATTGCTAGTATTGATTTGCCCGATTCAATTTACATGTATGTTATGGTTGCAATAAAATTTTATTCTGTGCATTGAAACAATGTCAAAGGTAAGTGCTTTCGTTATTCTATCAGATTTGCAAAAGAAACCAGCACTTCCCAGACCTATTTCAAAATTATAAGCGGTAACTTGATTAATTTCGAATAGATTCGCTTTGTGTTGAGTATTTCACATTGATCATTTTGCAAAGAATTATATTACATATTTGTTTATCTGTCGAATGAAAACTGTTATTTGTGACTATTATATCGTGTAAAGTGTCCTTTAATCGTGTCAATATGCAGGTCTGATATTTACCGAATAATCTATTCCACGCTTCAACGGTTTGTCGGTTTTTAGAATAAATTTAAGCATGCTTTGTTTTAAACACATTATTGTGATATGATTGTGCGAAAATTACAATAATTTTTGAAAACCAAATATTTCAATCACGATTATAATGATTTCGATTATATGAAATTGGTGACATTGTTCATAAAGACGTTCGTTCTTTAATACTAGGAAATTTGATTAAAGCCCTATTTTTCTTAGTAAGACTATGTTAAAAGTCGAGAGCGTAAATTTCTCGTTGCTCTGGGGAACAAAAAAAAGTAAAGAGTGTTGTTGTTATTGATTTGACAGTGAGTTACGGTTTTTTGGCGAATAAAGTAAAAAGCGTGAAGTGCCCCGTTTATTTTGTGTTCTATGTTAATGAAGCAACCTTTCTTGCAGTTCTAGAAGACAACACAACGAACTTGCCCCTGAAACGCCAGAATTAGAGCCCACGAGCGTACATCTTTGACCACCCCTGCGTACTAAACATGTAAAAGAATTCTGTATGTAACTTTGAAGCCCCAGAGGATACGCGTTCAGCACCCCTGCGTGCTGAACAGCCTCTGGGGAATGCTTCTTTGAGCATCTTGAACGAAAACCAGTTCAGCACCCCTGCGTGCTGAACATCCTTTAATGAATGCCTTTTTGAACAACTTGAGCGAAACCCAGTTCAGCACCCCTGCGTGCTGAACAGCCTTTAATGAACGCTAACCAGTTCAGCACCCCTGCGTGCTGAACATCCGTTAATGAACACTTCCCAGTTCAGCACCCCTGCGTGCTGAACAGCCGTTAATGAACACTTCCCAGTTCAGCACCCCTGCGTGCTGAACAGCCGTTAATGAACGTTTCTTTGACCACTTGAGAGAAACACAGTTCAGCATCCCTGCGTGCTGAACAGCCTTTAAAGTATGTAATCTATTTTAACACCCTTTTTCTCTATTTCCTCAGCCCTCCTTTGACCGACCCTTGACCACAACCATCCCCAGAAACTCCGATCCCTTCTTTGGCCTACCCTACAATTTACGCCCACTCCTAGACCGTCTAACATTTTGGTCCTTCGAGCCGGATCTGCTGCATTCACGATGAAAATCGAGCACGTTCAACATCATATGAATCAGCGGGGCAAAATTCTATATTTTCTAAAGAACTTCGTACGCAATCTAACAGGCGTCGAAATTAAAAACGTCAATAAATACCGCATAAATGCCCGACGCAGGCTCTTAGAAGAGCAATGGAATAAATTTGCCGTCAAACACCATGCTTAAAGATTTAGCTGCAAACCTTGAACACCTCTACACCTCAGTAACTCAAGTCAGACAAACCATGGAATTGCTTCATCGTTTTATGCCTGTAATTGACGATCTTCTGGTCTTTCTCACTACGCAACGCTTTGATTCTGAAACCATCAAGTCTTAGAAACCTCACTCGGGATCTACTAAAGAATCGCAAACTTGGAGAATATTATCCGAAATTCTAATTTCTCATTTACTAACTTTACAATCCTATGAGAACTCGACTCGTACCAAATCGTTTAATGTAACTCCATCATCATCTTTTAAAGCACATTACGCCGGCCGTGAAGATCCTAACCAACAATCGAGAGCTTCAGAAAAGTGTGTTATCTGTTCGGAGATGCAACCCTGTGTGCTGAACGGAGATGCACATTGTGAGCCGCTGTCCTCAGTCAGTAAATCTGACAGGTCCGCAACGATACAACCCGATTGTCAACCACCAGCTTTGCTATAATTGTTTTGGGCTTGCATCTATCGCATGCCTGCCCATCTCACAACAGATGTCTCAAATGCGGGAGAAACAGCATACTAGCATACATCAAACTACAACAAAGGCGGACTCTCCAATTGCTCTAGCAGTGGAAAATCTTTTAGCGGATTGACCACTGATCCAGTTCAACTCATGACGTACTACACTCCAGAGCCAAGACACAATTAGACCAGATCATCAAGCTTTGCATGGCGGGCGGGATCCCCCTTCAAAAGTGGAACAGTAACAACCCTGAGACGTTATGCGCAGTACATAAAGAAAGCAAGCTAGATTCCATGTTTCAACAATTCAATGAAATTTCTACAATGCACGTGCACGTATTGGCCTGGCGGCCACCTCAGATACCTTCCATTTTAAGTTAAGCTCATCTTGGGTACATTTGTCACTAAACTGATCATAGTCGCTAAAACCCTTGTTCAAGACTTCTGGTTGACCAATATTAAGTGTTACGCAGAACTTTCAAACAAGCGCTTTCAAAAATGGATGAACTATGTAGAACCACTCACAACCTTGGACCAGCTTTCCATTCCTTGCTGGCTCAATCTACTAACCTCATCTCCGTTCGAATTACATGGCTTCTGTGATGCCTCCCAGAAAGCGATGTCTGCCGTTTTATATGTGCGCGTATGTAACAATGACGTAACCAACGTCACCCTTTTATGCGCCAAAACCAAAGTGGCCCCTCTTAAGTAACTCTCCTTAACACGACTCTAACTTTGCGCAGTAGTCCTCTTAGCTAAGCTGCTAAATCATGCAATTCGTGCTATGAATTTGATTAATGCACCTGTTTACTGCTGGACCGACTGCTCTATCACTTATACTAGGATTAACAATCAACCATCGCATTGGAAAGAATTCTTTCACAACCGCGTCAGTTTTATTTAAGATCCTTCACCTTCAGCTCAATGGCGTTTTATTTTCGGTAAAATGAACCCTGCTGACTGCGCTAAACGAGGACTCACACCTACCGAGATTCTCAGTCATCCACTGTGGTGAAACGGCCCTAGATGGCTACTTCAATCAGCTGAAGTGTGGCCCATCGGAGTCCAAGCTGACTTCATTCCTGATAATCTGGAAGAGAGACCTAAAGCTGTCAACTCTATTGATAAGATGTTCAATTTCCCTTTTAAGGAGATGCCGAACAACTGCTCTAAGCTTTCTAAACTTATCCGCTTTAAAGCAACTTACAATCGAGCAATTTTGTGCTTTATAAGGATGCCTGCTCCTTCTCTCTTTCAAAACCCGCTTACCCGAGCTATGAATGACAATACCCAAATAGCCACTTTGCATCGTCCGATCTCTAAAGTTTGTCCGCTACCAGTCAACTCTTACACATTTAATATTCGTTAAAACTATTTAACGAATGGCGGGCGGTGTGTTAAAAATCGAGAGCGTAAATTTCTCGTTGCTCTGGGGAACAAAAAAAAGTAAAGAGGGTTGTTGTTATTGATTTGACAGTGAGTTACGGTTTTTTGGCGAATAAAGTAAAAAGCGTGAAGTGCCCCGTTTATTTTGTGTTCTATGTTAATGAAGCAACCTTTCTTGCAGTTCTAGAAGACAACACAACGAACTTGCCCCTGAAACGCCAGAATTAGAGCCCACGAGCGTACATCTTTGACCACCCCTGCGTACTAAACATGTAAAAGAATTCTGTATGTAGCTTTGAAGCCCCAGAGGATACGCGTTCAGCACCCCTGCGTGCTGAACAGCCTCTGGGGAATGCTTCTTTGAGCATCTTGAACGAAAACCAGTTCAGCACCCCTGCGTGCTGAACATCCTTTAATGAATGCCTTTTTGAACAACTTGAGCGAAATCCAGTTCAGCACCCCTGCGTGCTGAACAGCCTTTAATGAACGCTAACCAGTTCAGCACCCCTGCGTGCTGAACATCCGTTAATGAACACTTCCCAGTTCAGCACCCCTGCGTTCTGAACAGCCGTTAATGAACACTTCCCAGTTCAGCACCCCTGCGTGCTGAACAGCCGTTAATGAACGTTTCTTTGACCACTTGAGAGAAACACAGTTCAGCATCCCTGCGTGCTGAACAGCCTTTAAAGTATGTAATCTATTTTAACACCCTTTTTCTCTATTTCCTCAGCCCTCCTTTGACCGACCCTTGACCACAACCATCCCCAGAAACTCCGATCCCTTCTTTGGCCTACCCTACAATTTACGCCCACTCCTAGACCGTCTAACAGACTACATTAAGGTATTATATATTAAATAAGTGGAACTAGTAAAAATCAATATAAAAATGGGCCATTAGACTGATGTACTTCTGCCTAGCTACAAAGTACCATTTTATTATAATTAACATCAGAAGAAAAGCAGTCAAAAAGCACAATGTTCGCATAATTAATATCATATTTTAAATAAATCTATTTTTATCATATACAAAATTGGAGCAAATTATACCTCCAGTGATATTGCAACATTTCTAGTTTTTCACATATTCTTTATTAAATATTTACAAGCCTGGTAGAAGTTTTGATTAAAAAATAAAATAATCTTATCATAGTTTTGACTGTTTTTGAGTTGCAAAATTGTATTTGTCAGGAACTGTAAATTCGAATTTATTTGAGCAATAAAAAATAACGAACTTTGGAAATTTTTGTTATTACAGATAAAGACATGGTTGAATATAAATAATTACAATTTTATCAAGTCTTGGTGTAATTGCAAATATTACTTATATTTGTGGAGATAGCACAATCTCATGTTTATTTAGTCAGAATAAATTATTAGATAAATAAAAAGTTGATTGAATATGTAGTCGTTATTTGGCTAAGAAAATTATGTTGATAATTTTGCTCTTCGAATACATATTTACAGTAGAAATCCCATGCGACTGCACGCCCTATCTAAATGACAAAAAATATATACGAATTAAAAAAAATGGTCAAATACCTAATGTATACAATAGTTCGTTTTTTTACACAGAAAGGATTAAATTTTTGATTAAAAATTATGATTTTAAAGAGTTGAAATATTGATAATTCTAAATAAAGCAACTCGATCCGAAGTGCACCTAAAACTTCAGGGTATAACATTTTCTATTAGAAATTAGGTATTTTTTAAAAATTATAAATAATTTGTAGTTATCGTCAAACAATGTGATTAAGAAAATCTTCAAAAAATTAATTATAGTGAAATTATAAAACATAAATGTCAATACCAAAAAATAGTGTGGTTTGTATTCGGCAGATATAATAGCAATTTTGTACAAAAAATTATAATAAAAAGTGAGCACAAATTTTAATTTGAAAACAGATAACTAAGAGTATTTTTGCAACCCTCTAGATTACATTCCATACCTTAGGCATTTAAATAAATGTTAAGTATCATAATAGCGTAATTAAATTTATACATATTTTTTTTCTAAAGTTGCGGGAAATAAAAGCTGGAATAAGATAAACTACATTAAATATTTTTTATGACCTAATCGCTTTCGGAGAACTAAGAAACTCATACTGTATTAGTTACAATACATTAATCGCCTAGGAGCTTTAGTTAAATATGGTGTTATTGCACTTTTTTATGAATTAGACAAAAAAATTAAATGAATCAGATTTTGTGTAAAAGGACGAACTCTCTAATATGTTCGCTATTTTGCCATTTCGCCAATTTTTTCTTAATACTTAATACAGGTGTACAGTCGTAAATGCTTCCTTGTGTATGTTACATTTTTTTTGTCATAGACCAAAATTATTATTTTTTTGTTAGGGGGTATTTTTTTAGAACTATGGGTAGCACAATAAAAATTCGATCGTTATTTATGCACTGAGCTGAATTGTTTAAATAATGAACAAAATCAGGATCTCCGTAGTTTCTTGATATCACTACGAATAAAAAACAAGTTTTATATTGAGTCTTCGTAGGTTAATCGAAACTGATATTATGTAATAATATGATGTCTAATTCGTCGAAATAATTTTCAAAATTAGAAATGATAACTTTAGTAATTTTGGATAAAGACTAGTTTAATTAAGCATCTGAAATTGATCTTTTTGCACAAAAAAGGGTATTTCTTTATCAGTTGGATGAGAACTTCTAGGTAAAACATATAAATATAACTTTTAGCGTTTCAATATGTATGGCATTTATTTAATAATCTATTATTTTATTCTACGCTTTACAGTTTAACGGTTTTTAGAATAAATTTAAATATTGTTTATTGTGCAAATCGTTAAACAGCTATGATAATTTGTATTTAAAAAATTACGATACACGACTTGAAAGATTCTATTGTGCAAAATTGTAGATTTCGTTAAGAAATTATTGTTTCAAATTCTGTTGAATACACAAATTTTATTTTGTAACATTTACTATATTAAGGTATTGCATATTAAATAAGTAGGACTATTGAAAATCAATATAAAAATAGCGCACAAGATTGTTGTGCTCTCCTTAGCTACGAACTACCAATTTATGTTAATTAATCACAGTAGAAAATTAGTTAAAGGGATATTGTAAAATCTTAATTTTATTATAATGAATATTATCAATTTTTAAATAAGTTTAACTATTTTTATTAGATATACCGAAAAATGGGACAAGAATAACACTATAATTCTCGTAACAGCAGCAGCAGCCGCAATAGTATTGCGGCATTTCTAGTTTTTCATATAAATTTTCTTCTGTTTTCTAGTCTCGTAAAAGTTAAAATATAAAAAAAGCAGTTTTATAATCTGCTCGGATGTTTTTGAGTTCCGATATTGTGTTTTTCAAGCATTTTAAATAAGAATTGAAAAATTTTGTTATTGACGATACACAAGTTATCAAATAGTAATAATTACATTTTTGAGTTCGGTGTGAGCGTTCAAGCTGAGCTGTCGTATGTGTGAACAGTGACCTCAGTAATATCACGATCTGGGCATCTTATCCACCAACCGTTATTTGTATTTTCTTCTGTTGCTCAATTATCACCTCAGGTATTTATTTTATTTCCCTTTTGAAATAACCAAGTCCCTCAAGTTCGTAACGCCTGCCCCCTTGTGGGGGTAGAACAATAACATCCACCAAAAGGAACGCTGACCATCTATCACCCCCTATCAGCGATTTACAAAAAAAGTACATATGGAGACCAACATCGTTAATTGAACATAATAAATTTTATCTACCAACCCATCTCGACCCGTCTACAGCCAACTCAATTACAACCGAAATAGGAACAACATCTGAAATTACAAGTGATGCGAACAGAGTTAAAATACCCCCAATTTTTGTACATGGTCCAGTTAACCACAAACAAGTAATAACTGACATTAAAGAACTTGTCAAAGAAAATTTTTCCACTAACCTCAGTGGAACATCTTTAAAAATTAATTTGACATGCCAGAACGATTATCGAGCGTTAGCCAAATTCTACCTCGAGAATAAGATAGCATTCCACACCTTCCAAAATCCAAGTGAAAAACCCTTATCAGTAGTGATCAAAAATGTACCGCTCTCCTTAACGGAGCAGGAAATTGAGGAAGAACTAGCAACATATAATCTCCCAATAATTAACATAACAAGATTGCTCAACAAAGAAAAGAATCCTATCCCCGTTTGTGCCGTACGCCTAACAGATTCCGACAAGGCAAATGAAATTTTCAAAATTGGCAATATCTGCCACTCTTTAGTCAAAGTTGAACCACGTAAAACAACAAGAGATACGCCTCAGTGCCATAGGTGTCAACGCTATGGACACACCAAAAACTATTGCCGCCTGCAGCCTAGATGCGTCAAGTGCCTAGGCAATCACTTGTATAGTGACTGCGATAAGGATAAAAATGCTAGTCCCACCTGCGTTAACTGCGGAGGTAACCATCCAGACAACTTCAGGGGTTGTAAACACTTTCAAGACCTTAAACTTTCTAAAAACAACAAGCAAACGCGCAATAACTCATTATCCCAACCAAATCAAACTTCACCAATATTCAACCTTAGCAATTTTCCCCACCTTACCCAAAACACCAGTATCCCTGATAACTCCAACAAAACCTGGAAGCCAACAGCAGACACTGCAAATACTGAACCAATAGCCCAAACAATCATAACTTCAATTCTCAACCTAATAAAACCCTACCTAGCTCAAATTAAACATTTCCTATTAAATAATCTGTTACCTCTCCTCCTTAATGGATAATAACTTCAACAAACCGCTTTCTCATTTAAATATCCTAAACTGGAACGCTAATGGCATCAAATCACAACAAACCTTATTTACTACCTTTCTTACAAGATACAATATAGATATAGCATGCATTTCAGAAACACATTTAACCTCTGCGATCAACTTTAAGGCATCAGGCTATCGCTGCTACCGAGACGACAGAGTAGCAAGATTTCCCTCTGGAGGAGTAGCTATTCTCGTAAAGCAAAAAATCATACAACATGAAGTACCAAAAATTAATCTAACAAATCTCGAAACGGTTGCAGTTAAAATTAAAACGAACGATGGCGTCCCGGTCAAAATTATTGCTGTTTATCGTCAACCAAACAAACAATTATTGGAAACCGACACTTACGAAATTTTTAATAGCACGGAACCTACGCTACTAATAGGCGACCTTAACGCTAAAAATACCTTATGGGGCTGCAGAACAAATAATCCAGCTGGAATCAAGCTCGATGCTTTCGCAACAGCACACGCTCTACAGTTAATAGCACCGCAAGAGCCAACTTATTTTCCCTACCGGACAGACCACTTACAAGACATTCTGGACATAGTTATTCAAAAAAATTTTGCTGTAAATATCTCTCAAATTGTCTATAGTGAGCTTGACTCAGACCATCTACCGGTCATAATTTCATTCACTACTATCCCTTCTCAAAGACCAAATGAACCTAAGTTAGCAATGGAATAGTCGACTGGATTAATTTTCGCGAAACCCTTGACAGTACTCATAGATATCCCAATAACCTCCAAAACGCATTAGAAATAGAAGAAACCATCACCGAACTAACAACATGCATAAGAAAAAGCGTCCAAACATCAACTCGGCCACGAATTACCAAAACATCCAGGAACACTAAAACACCACCTTTATACATAATTAATCTAATAAACTTAAAAAGTCACCTCAGAAGAAATTGGCAACGCACCAGAAATCCGACAACCAAAAATTTGATCAACAATTTAACCCACCGAATAAGACGTGAACTGGATCAATACAGAATTTCGAATTACCAAAACTCTATTAACACCCTCGCGCCAGGGGACCCGGGGTTATAGAAAACTACTAGGAATATTTTAAGACAACCACAGGAAATACCCTCTATAACATCACATGGAATAATCTATAACTCAGACGAAGAAAAAGGTGAGGCTTTCGCCGACTATCTGGAGAAAACCTTCACTTCCTATAGCCACCAAGATCCGTGTTTCGCAAATATAACAGTCAGGCACATTGAAACCCACCAACCAATAGCTGGTGTCCAGATGAAGCCAACCTCACCTTAAGAAATAGCAGCCCTAATCAAAAAACTTCCATTAAACAAATCCCCAGGTGAAGACGGAATTACCAACATAATTCTGAAAAACATGACACGCAAAGCCTTAGCATACCTAGCTACAATCTTTAATGCCTGTTTAAGGAATGGCCATTTCCCTAATAAATGGAAACATGCTCTAATTTTACTCTTTCCCAAACCTGGTAAAAACAAAAAACACCTCTCTAGCTACCGACCTATTAGCCTCTTAACAACGCTTTCAAAACTACTCGAAAAGGTGATCTATACCAGACTCTATGCCGAGATAGAAACACTAGAGCTGCTGCCAAAATTCCAATTTGGATTCAAAAAGGGACATTCTACATGTCATCAGCTTCAAAGAATCGTTGAGATAATTGAAACGGGGTTTGAAAACAAGCAGTACACAGTGACTCTTTTCGTGGACCTGGCGCAGGCGTTCGATCGTATGTGGACGGAAGGACTCAAATACAAGATCACCAAGCTACAATTCCCTGATTAACTAAAAGCAATCTTGTTTTCATTTCTTGACAATAGAACCTCGTTCGTCGTTGGCGCCTTTTTATACCTGTATCAGGTTTAGGCGTTTTCCCCGCTTGAAACTTTGTTGTGAATGTTGTAGTGTTTCAAAGATTCAAGGCACCTACAGTTTTACGTGGGTTGCGAACCACGGCAATTTCTAGGGAAAATTTTTCGAGCAGTTTTACTCTTGCCAGGTGCTCAGCCTTGCGAAGAGAAGAGGAGCGTGAAAAATTTTCGATGGTCGGCGCGGGGATTCGAACCACTTCGAATCCACCTCGCTAGCGCAGCAGCCCAAACACTAAACCACTTGCGCCACGCTTCCTCTACAATAGAACCTTTGCAACTAAAATTCACGCCACTATATCGACAACCCGACATATCCGAGCTGGAGTACCTCAGGGAAGTATTCTGGGACCTATACTTTTTAATATCCTTCTTAGCGATATTCCCAAAGGTACTGCGGATTTAGCGTTATATGCAGACGATACTGCTTTGCTAGTCAGAAATGAAAATCTTTTAGTTGCGATCACCCAGCTACAAACCGCCACAAACACTCTAGCTAGATGGATGAAACAATGGAACCTCACAATTAATTATAATAAATGCGTCGCAAAGATTTTCACACTTAAACGCTTCGTGGATCCTCCATCACTTTCAATCAACCACAACCCTATTCTGTGGAATCTAAAATCTGAGGCAGTGAAATACTTAGGTCTACATTTGGACACCCGCCTGACTTGGAGATTTCACATCACTAAAAAACTTAACGAGGACCATACGAGACTAGTGCAGCTATATCCATTAATAAACAGAAATCCTTCACTAAAAATTGAATGTGCTACTCTACTTTACAAATCTTTAATACGGCCATTAGTCCTCTATGGCTGCGTCATCTGGGGGAATTCGTCAAAAACGAACTTGAATAAAATACAAGCCTTCCAAAACAAAATCCTCAGGACCTCTCTAAACGCCCCATGGTTCATCATCAACTACCAAATTCACACTGAACTCGGCATGTCAACAATTTACGATCATATTAAAAAGCTAACTCAAAATTTCCATGACACTATTGTCAACTGCGATGGTGCAGTGCATTATAAACTAGGTCAAAAACAACAACACACGCGCTTGAAGCGCAAGTTACCACAAGATCTTTATCTCTTAGCAAGTGACTGATGGTGAATAAGTGACCTTTTCAGCTATACTAATTAGTAACTCTAAAGGTGTTAATAACCTTTCTGTTAGTCTAACTTTAGTTATATAAATCTAGTTAACGCTACCATGAATAACAATCGATTTGTTGAACTGGTAAATGCCCAATAAAAAAAAAAAATTACATTTTTATCGAATTTTGTTGTAATTGTAGATGTTATTTATTCATTATGTTAAGACATTACTAACAGTTATAAAGCACCAATGATATCCAATTTTTATAAGTATTTAACACTCACAAGAGGTGTCAGATTGTCCAATTGATTGTGAATGAAAACCTGCACAGAATTTTTGCAAAGTGCATAAATTAAGTAATTTAAGAAAAACTACTGCTCCAAAATAACTTTTTAATAAAATACAATTTTTTTTGTGATTTTACCAAACCAAAAAAAATGATCCGTAAGTTAATAAACAATTATTGGATTATTATTTCCTTTTTTGATTATTTTCGGGGTGGAAAAGGAATATTTTGTTTTCATAAAAGATTCTTCCACTAGTGAAAACATTGCGTCTTAATTATTTTTCATTCAACAATATTTTTACTGAAATACAGCGTTTTGTGAATCTTACAAAATTGTTCATTTTGTCTGATTCTTTAATTTTTCAGTAGTGGATTTTTTAATCAATTTTTTTAACTTAAAAATAGTGGGTTAAGATACATAAATTATTTTATTTAGACTTCTTACAGTAACTTTGTACAGGTTTTGAGTAAAAATCAATGGGTCAGAGTCCTTCGCTTGTCGTTACATTTTTGAAGTTTTACTACAAATAGCTACATCTCAAATGTACCTTTACTAATGTGTTATAGAGTACTAATTTTCGGTGGCTCATAAATATCAAAATTATAAGCTATGTAATTTTTGTGAGACTATCATAAATAAGAAAAAGTCATTACTATTAAGAATTTGTTGGATAATCAGAGAGTCATTCTATATAATAATATATAAGGACATAGATAGTTCTATAAGAACGTATAATTTTTAATAAATTCAAAGCTTATATTATTTGTATTTAAAGTCAACCCTACTCATCACCAATCAAATGAGTTTTTAAAAGTAATTTTCATACAGACTAATTTGTGAGGATCTGGACATACTTTAATCACAGCTAGGACGACCTATTAAAACTTTGAAAAACCCTTCGTTTTTTGTTCTCCACGTTTTAGTTAATTAAATAGAGGGTGTTTTGTAAGTCGCTTTCCAAATTTTTAATGTCAATTATTTCTAAGTGATTTTACTTATTTGAATAGCATATAATTGTCTTATAAAGGATCATTGGATTGATGGAACGCATCTAATAGAAGTCAAAAATGCAGGTCCGTATTAGAGAAAATCTAAAATTGAGTATCCTTTAAAAATCAATTACTTTCTAAATGTTTTATTGGTAATTTTAGTAATATATTTAAAAAGTAGACAATATTTTAATTAAATACAGTAGAACTTTGATAAGTCGAACGTCGATAACTTGAGAAAGAAACTCTTGTTCCTTTTCTTTTAAGTTCCAATATCTCCATATCGCGAAATGAAAGCCCTTGATATGTTAAAATAATCAGTATTTTCCTAGATGGTATTTCAGTACATATTTTCACTCTATAAATCGAAATAAATATATTTAACCTCTGTATCTCAAACATATCAATGTTTGATTCTACTACATATACAAGTCAAAAAAAAAAAATTCCAAGAAAACATTACCGATTTTTAAGACTAACTTCAACACGTGTTTACCAGGTATCCCTTTGTTTCATTTTGGATATTTATTGACATTGTGGTTTTTGTTTGAGCAAGGTTTAGATTATAAATCGAAACCTCTATAACTCAATTTTTTTTGCTTTTCCCTTGAGGTTTGACTTATCCGGGTTCTATTGTATAAGATCAAATCTTATTTGAATAGGTAAAATAACTTGTCAATAATTACCATTAAAAGTTTTCGAAGAAATATACAAAACACCCTGTATTGAATTAACTAATACGCGCAGGACAAAAATAAAGGTTTTTTGAAATCTTGATTGGATCGTCTAACTAAGCCCAAATTATGTACAGTTCCTTGTTAATTACCCTGTTTAATATACAATTAAATTTCTAAAAAATATTTTGAAGCAGCTAACAAATTTTACAATTTTAAAAATGATCACTTTATACCCACTTAAAATTGTAAAATAGATTTCAATTAATAATAATCGCGGCCATTTTTCATAACTCATTATCAGTAATAAAGCTTTTCAGTGGCCATCAGAAGAGGCCGACTAAGGGTTTATGATTTACTAGTTTTAATTAGGAAGGGCACATTGCACTTTTCATAAATCATTTGTACATCATCAATTAGCTAAAAGAGAACTTATTAGTCATGATGCCTTTTAAGCATCATGACACATGAGAAGATTTTTTAAGAAAAAAACTATTTTAGAAGAGATTCATTATAGAAGCAAAGACTACGTTTTTCGGCTTTGGACTTTTTATGGGTCACTTTGTGCTCGCCACATTGACTATGACAGTCTTATGTTCTATTTCTCAGATATAAATAAATGAACTAATGTTTTTTTTCGGCAGAGCTTGCGCGTCGAGTCCAACAACTTGGAAAAAAAATAGTAAAAGCGCGTGTTTACAGTATTTATGCACAGGTAGTTTCTATGTCCATCTAATTATAATCCTGCAGCCTATAAGTTGGATTTGTAAATAAATTCCTGTTTTAAAATTGTCCCCAACACATTGCTTAGTGTTTCGTAACTCATTAGTTTAACAATTGTTTTATTGTTAACATAAAGTTCTGTTAAACGAATTTAAAAGTTGACGAATCCGGTCTTCATTTTATATACGATTGTTCTATGTTATCTTGTGTGTCTAAATTGTCAAAGACCTTTATTATTCTAAAGAAATGATGTTAGTTAGCTTTTTACGAGGCTTATTGATCTAGAAATCAATTTAATAACATTTATTTTTATATATTGTTGCTTCTGAAAAACTTCGGGGCTGTTTATAAAACATTAGACATATACCTCTTATGTTGATTAAAAACAAAATTAGATTAACCTGCATATTATAAAATAAAAATAAGTGTTAAAATTTTAAAATATATATGAAAATTTATTGCTTGCTTTTGGCTGCCATCTTTTGCATAATTTAGAAACTCACTAATAGTTTCTACACATATCTATATTTACAAACAAACCAAAATTGTTTAAAATTGTAAGTAGTAAATTAAATTTAAATAATATGTAGGTACTTACTTTTGATCAAGATATAAACTGAATTGCTTGCATTTACGGTTTTTAAAATCATATTTTAGTCTTTTAATCGATATGAATTAAAAACACTGTCCAACAAAAAAAAAATTACCGTTGTTCAAAACTATACTTTTTCGATTCCTTGACATGCAAATACCTAAAATTATTTTAGAAACAAAATTTATAAAGGCACAATTTTTTTATAAAATGTATTTATCTATTTGAAAAACTTAATAATTCTTATAATGTACAACTTTTGAAATTTATTCTAACGTTTTTCTAGCCCGTTTGGGTTTTCTTTTGTGAATATGGGTTATCTCGTTTTAATGATCAACAAAATTGGCGAGCATTTTTGGAAGTAAATTTTATGCGTGAGTAAATTTCAAATTTCGTCACGAAAGAAATATAAAGTTAAAGACCCGTACGAATAGCGAAGGGGAAAGGTTTTAGTAGCAAGCTCCATAGTTCAACGTTGTATAAGATTCGTCTTTATAGCCGATATTCATTACAAACGATACCATTTCAACTCAAGTATTTGGAATTATAAACGGCGTCCCGAGTTTACGTCGTTTTAACCAATACGTTCTTTCAACCGATGTCGTTATAAAACGTTACCACTGTATTTCTATTTGTCTTGCTTATTTTAAGGCTCCATATACAACGAACAAGGTAACTTTAGAATAGATGGATTAACCGCCTCATATTACACGTTTTTTATGTCATACTCTCTGGTTAAACCCATAAACCTTGCAAGAATTTTAAAGAATAAAAAATACGAACAATTCAGATAATGTTGTGTAAGAAATGAAATAATTGAAGCGTTTATAATGTGTCTGGGATTTAAGACACTGTACGGATTAGGCTTAAACCCACGATACGTGCCGTATAGTAGGTAATTAAAGAATTGTAGCGTTTCATAATGTGTCCGAAATACATGATATACGGGACCGACTTTGAGTATGAAGAAGGTTAAACCTATTATACGTGCCTTTTACTAATATAGGGAATAAATGTAGCGTTTATAATGTGTCTGGATATAAGATTTACGGTACTGATTCTGGGTACGAAAAGGGCTAATCCCATTGCACGTGCAATTAAGAAAAAACAAAGAAGGTGATGGACATAAAAAGCCTTTTCGTATCAGGAAGAGGGCATTCGTATGTAAACTCTAGTGTGGAGTTGAAGTGCTGATAATTGTGCAGAATCTTTGCTTTTAAGTGTGTTGTTGTGTTTACTGTATTTTAAATAAACAAATGTTAACTGGAAATATTTTAATGTGAATTTGGATTATTTCTAACAGTTGTATGTTAAACAATGTGAGAAGTTTACAACATATAATAATAATAAAAAAGAAAAGATATGACCAGTAAAGTTTATTCACATTAAAACAAGCCTTCGCATCACTTAAATTTTGGACAAAAACTATACAATTTGACGAAACATTTTATAAACTTTGATTAAGTAATTTTAGAAATAAAGAATTTTAAATGTTAATAGGGATACATTCAGGCTTAAGTGATTAATTCCATAAAGATCACGCAAGTGCACTGTTTTGTAACGGAGGAAACGTTAATTGTTTAAAGACAGTGGCATGAATAATTTTAATTGTTGCAACTTAATATTTAGTCAGTGCAATTAATGTTATCTTATATGATAATCAATTAAATAGTTCTAAAATCAACATTAAAATCGGTTGTAATTTAAAGTTTTCAACCTACTTATAAAAATTACATACATACATGTAAGTACAGTTACTCTCATAATGAGTAAATTTAAAAGAAATTAATTTATTTTTAATATTACCTAATAGAAAACAAAATGGAATTTTTATTGATATCATTCGATTCATAACGTATTATTTTAAACACCATCTATTAAAATAACTGGATAATTATTGAATATAATAAGTTTTTTAGCTAAAAATTTAAAAAATTACTTAATTTTGTTCATACTTGTTGGCACTTTTCTTGGAATCTATTATTGCTTTTAGGGATCTAGGTATATAAATTACTAATCTTAATATAAGGGTTGTGCATATGTATATGTATGTACCTATCTATTCAACAAATCATAATTTTAGTTATTTGATTTTCTTTGTTAGTTATAGTGAATTTTTTTAGTTGGTGTTTAAGTTTTACTCTCAAATATTTGATGGGGATGAAGTCCGAAGACCGTGAAGGGGTTTTAATCATTTTGGTATATTGTACAATCATCATTCCCCAATCATATACATTGTATATTTCGCATCGTTAATGATAACAACACGAGTTCACAACACCAGTAGCAAACAAAATAAGGATGGTAATTCCATTTTGCTAATCGAAACTTTCAAATTACTTTCTATACTAGCAAATAGGGTAGCTTGTCCATAATAGAAAAAATAAATTCTAAATTCCCATTTGCAATTATGCACCTCTGCCATACTTTAATTGCTTATAATTATTTAATCAAAATAGTATTAAAAAAATAAAACCGTTTCTCAAATTTCACAAGTTTTTTCGTTCAATTGGTAAAAAAATGAAATCAGAATTTTTATTTTTAGAGACGTCAGATCAAAAATAAGTAATAGACAGTTTTTCTTTTTCTTAATTTTTTTTGATAAATTCTTAAATTAAAAAAAATCGAAATTCAGGTTGTATTAGGCTGAAGTACAGTAACACCTCCTATTACGGGCACCTCGCTTCTAATGACAACTCCTTTCGGCGTATATTTTCTTGCCGACAGAGAGAAGTCCCTATGTTTTAGATGCATTTTAGTCGTTTTTCTTTTAAGCAGACATCTCTTTTACACGGAAAACAATTTTATGACCATCGGCGTCCATTTATGAGAGGTGTTAATGTATTTGCCATTACAGTGTATACTCAATTATGAGAGCACTGTACATAAGATCCCATATTATGATGATTAGGACTTTATTTATTAAAAACTTGTTTTTTTTTAATTTATTTAAATGCAATTTCAATCCACAAATCTCTTAAAAAATGATTCTTAATTTTTAAGGTATAAAAAATAAACTTTAGAGAAAGGAATTATAGGTAGGTATTTATTGAAAAAAATCTGTTCAACAACTAAGTTCAATTTCGATTTTTAATGCAGGAATACCGTTTTTTCCTGATGGCATTTAAGATAAATAATATAAAATTTTCCTTGTTTGTTTGTTAAAGTTACACACAATGCATGCGATGTACAAAGTGTTGTAATTATTGCAGTTATCTTTAATAACCATCGCATATTTCAAATGATCGATTCTTCTTCTTCTTCTTTCTTGGCTTATTTCCCTTACGGGTTTGCCGTTCTCAACCTCCAGTAATCTCTATCTTCTATATCTTCTTCTCTGAGGCCCTTCTCTAACATAACATTGTAAACATGTGTTTTCCACTTTACTGCTGGTCTACCCCTTTTTCTTCTTCCCCTTGGTGACCAATTCATAATCGCCCTGGGTCACCTTTCATCCTCCATTCTCTGAACGTGACCGTACCATCTTAATGTTTTATTTTCAAGTCTTCTAGTCATTGATGTTTCTATTTCCATCTCCTTCCATATATCTTCCGTCCTTATCCTATCCCTTCTCGTATATTGTAGGCTTCTTCGCATAAAATCCAATTCTACTATGCGAATCTTGTCTCTTATTTTATTGGTCATTGGCCATAGTTCCCCCCCGTATGTTGTTATAGGCTCTACAATTGCATTAAAAATATTTCTCTTGATTTTTTTCATGAGATTTTTGTTCCAGATTGTTCCATGGAGTGCTTTCGTCGCTCTTTTCCCTTTTGTTATTTTATCTTCTATATCCCTGTCCATTTTACATTAAATACTTGTATTCAGTACATGCCTTTATTGTTTTATTTTCTATGTGTAAATTGTGTGCTATTCCTCCAACACACATATATTCAGTCTTCTTGAAATTGATCAATAGTCCCCACTTATCATATTCCTCTTTCAGTTTACGTAGCATATAGATCTTGTCTTCCTCGTCTTGTGCCACAATGAGTTGGTCGTCAGCAAACATTAGTGAGTGTAAGGTTTTGTTTCTTATTGGTATACCCATTCCTCCACATTTCCGATACCATTTTTCCATAGCCGAAGCCTGTCCCAAGCCAGGTTGGAAAAGAGGTGAGGGATAGAGGAGTAACACCTCTCTAATAAACCAGGGTTCAGCTGGCCCGGCTGATAGCACCCTGTAAGGGCCCCCTTTTCAGGGTACGGGTGAAAACCGGTCAATGGCTCGGAAGGCGGAGGAAGATGGGTGATACATCTCAACGGCGGAAGAGACAAAAGAACCAACAGCGTCTGCCTCATAGTGAGCGGCTGATACAAAAAGGTCCTCCAAGCGGAGGTTATGGCGTTAGGCGTTAGAAACCTATCACATGTAAAAATAAAGGGAGCTGAAAATTTATTAGTAGAATGAAAAACGAAAGAAAGGAAATAATTCCCCGGGTGGAAATCCACACCTCGAAAAGAGGGAGCCCCAATGGATACGGGGGGCAGTTCTACACGAAGTCTTCAGATTGCACCTTTAAAACGATCGATTCTACGAAGTTTAAAATTTGGTGACGAAAACAATGCTTTTCGAATTGAATAGCTCGTGAGATACAAAGGTGGGAATAGATATATTTGGCTTTACATTTCTTATCAGTCCATCTGTATATTAAATAAAGAGCTGACCGTTTTATTTATTATTCGTACAGTCGACGACGTAAAGCAAATATACTCGGGAATATAACGTAATACCATTGTATATATAATACTAGTAGGCCAACCGTCGATAACTTTTGGACACGATTGATAGATGGCGAGGACATAATGTGTCGAAATTTGAAAAGGTATAATTCTTTGCTATTTGTAAATTTGGAGGCGGAGTTCATGAATCTAAATATAGAATTTATAAGTTTATACACATATCAGGGACGGATTTTAAAGCGCTTAAATACAGAATTATTGACTACGAACGATGAAGGAATGGTGCAGCGACTTCAACATGAATTTGCGTTAAATTCGTTTTCTTTGATTTCTATCGCTATCGTTTACAATTTTGTTATGTATTAGACCATACTCTCCAAATATTTCCAAAAAAAACTACCTATTAAAGAGTTTTCAAAACAACTTACTATTTTTGGAATAACTATCGATTTTAATGAAATTTGTGTGATGTACTATCACAAAAATTAAGCAAAAAGATAAAAAAAAAGTTAATTTTATTATTTAAAATTGTTTTAGATATTAATTAAACAATTTTGTTGGTGTGTTGTTTAACAGATCTACCAAAATTGTTGAATGCTGTAAAGTATTTTTTACATCACCTAATTTTTTTAAAATTGAGACAAAAAATATAAAATATCTTCACAGATTTTCAAAATACTTTTCGCAGAGGAATTAATTATTTTAAAGCATTCATTATTTAGGCAAGGATTACTATTACAAAATTCCAATATTTATACTTGAAATAGGTATTTAATGAATTTGAATATTCAAACAAAATACGTTGCATAAACTAGATACCTAAGTGAACGTATCACCGAAAGTTGTCGTATTACTACTTTAAAAGCGACCGTTGTTACGTTACGAAATAACCTTGGGAGGACTCCAGGAAATACAACACATTTAATTAATTGTTCCCATCGTCATTTTTAAGACTTGGCATTTTCAAAAGGGGTTAACCCTTAGTTACTCGCACGGCTTACAGTAACGGAATTACTCGCGCGGTGCTTTTCAGGCACCACATAAAAAATAACTTGGTTTTAAGAGGACTGGATACCGAGCTAATTCACCGTTTTCCTTCTAGCATCGTTATTACTGATGCAATTATAATGCGGTTTTCGGCATTTAAATTATATTTTTATATAGAATAGCGGATGTAGGCTAAAAATTTTAAAAAGTCATAAAAAAGGACAAAACTTTTTACTGTATTAAAAAAATTAAAAAATAGTACACATCCCATACGTAAAATTTTAAAATAGAACTCTTTTATAGGAAAAATTTTTTTATTAATCCAATTTTTAATGAATGAGAAGAAAAACCGTGATTTTTACCGATTGAGGGCGCTCATGTCAGAAAAGCGTATTTAAAAGGTACATGCAAATTTTGCAACGCTGTTTGAACGGTCAGACTTTGAGAGCGTATGATAAATACAGCAAGCGGTAAATTTCTTTAAATCACGTCTAGTTGCATTTATAGTGTCTATTTACTGATTACCTTTTCTGTGTTTAGTTTATTTCTTTTGCATTTATTGCATTTTGTGTGTTTACTGCGTTCAACATATTTACTACATTTATTTTGCTTAATATCTTGATTACCTTAATTGTATTTATTCATTATTAAATTTTAATTAAATTTAATAATGGGAAAAATAAAGCTTTGTCAAATAAGAACAAGAGCTTATCTGTTAAACGAAAAGTAGGAGAAATGCTATGCTTCGGGTTATGTAAGTATTTCAATATATTGTACATTTAATAAATTAGCAATGTATATGTGTTAATTTAATTAGAGCCAATAAAACTCAATCAAAACCTGTGCTCATTGACGATATCAATAATTTAACTAAAAGGAGTGAATCAGAACTTAATGGGTAAGCATTTATTTAAAATGTACCAAAAATTGTACAATCTAATGAAATAATTATTAAAAATAAAATTCAAAGCAAAATATACACCCAATTAATAAATAATATATAATTTAATGCATAAAAAAAATTATAAAATTTTAGAGTTGATCAGATGTATCAAACTACTCCTAAAAATGTAAAACATTATTTGAAGAAAACAATCTTTATCTTCAACTTCTTATACCAAGAGCACAAATACTTTCAAGTAAATATAAATGTTTTATTTCAACCTTGGAGGACCAAAAGATGTCTAAAGTCTTTTTTATACTACAAAACTGATATACTTTTTTAAAATTATATTATTTATTAAAAAACGTAAACACACATCAAAATCACATAGAGCAGTAAATAAAAAATAACTTTTACTACTGTTATTCAACTGTGTACTGTAAAAAGCAATTAGACAATTTGGTTATATTAATTTTTATAAATAATTATTCAATCTTATTCAATTGTACAATTTAGTTTGGAGACACGTAATACTTCAGAAGATGATAATTTTGAAGAAACCCTTTTACAAGGTCGACGATTGTTTGATGTACAATTCTTATTTAAACAAATAAAAGAATTGAGCAAACACGATGGCCTTTTAACTGCGGTATAGGAGATATGAATGTAATAAAAGAAGCTCGAAAAGGATTTATGAGTAACTTTACCCTGAAATGCAGAGTATGTGGACTTACTCGTGACATTTCCACTGAAAAGCAGGAAAATGATGATTTGTCTATAAATTTGGCTCTTCCTATGGCAACAATTTCTACTGGCATAGGGTACTCTCAATTAGATGAAATCTGTAGCACAATTGAGATGCCAATGGTATCAAATAAATCGTACCAACGCTTTCATGAGACGGTTTCTGAAAAATTAGAGGAACAGCTTGGAAAAGCATGGAAATAGCTGCAAAAGAAGAATATGATTTAGCTGTGAAAGAGGGGTTTGTTGATAAAGATGGTATACCTTATATAACAGTTGTAACAGATGGTGCATGGTCAAAACGATCCTACAATGTTAATTATAACGCAGCTTCGGGCGTCGTAAGATACATTTTATATATTACTTGTGGATACACTGAATATATGTATATTTTATTTAGGCTTGCATAATTGGTTACCGTACCGGAAAACTTTTATATTTAGGTATAAGAAACAGCTACTGTTGTGTATGTGCTCGGTATACCAACGAAAATGAAGCACCTATTCACAATTGTTTTAAAAATTGGAAAGGTACCAGTGCAAGTATGGAAACGGACATAATAGTAGATGGCTTCAAAAATAGTATTGCCATGTATAATATGAAATATTTAAAACTTGTTGGGGATGGTGACAGTTCTGTGTATAAACAATTATTAAAAATTAAACCATATGGAAATACGCTAATTGAAAAAATTGAGTGTAAGAACCATCTACTCCGGAACTTTGTCTCTAAACTTCGAGAAGTAACAAGTAAGAATTTAAAAATTTATTCAAATTTTGCAAATTTTACATAACCTACTCAACAATAGTGTTTTGACTTTAAACATTTTTATACTTATTGTTATTGATTTTTTGTGACATGTTTATTCAATCATATAATATCCAACATTTCAGAAAAAAGACGCAGTGATTCCTCAAATCATTTGGTTGCTCCTTATTTAAGAAAGAACGTTTTAAACCAATCTGCCAGATTTCGGAAATGTGTTGTTTCGGCTGTTAGAAAAGAATATCTGACTCAACATCTTTTTCCGAAAAAATTAAGTTTTTAAGAGCAGATATTCTTAATATACCGTCGCACATATTTGGCGAACACGAAAAATGTGACGAAATTGGATATTATAAATGTGTTCCTAAAGAGGAGGAAAAAAATTATGTACCTGAAATGAAACAGTGTGGCCTATATCAGGATGTGACTGCGTGTACCTATAGATTACTGAGTAACATTGGAAGCCTAATTCATAATATGGATAATAATGTTGCTGAGCATTACAATTCCATCGTTTGTAAGTTTGTGGGTGGAAAAAGACTAAACTTTTCCCTAAAAGGTGGTTATCAGACACGATGTGAAGCGGCCGCTCTCTCATTTAATTCTAATGGCAAATTTCATCGTAATTTATATAAAGCCTTAGCATTCAATAGTCCTAGAATATATTTAAAAAACTATGGACATAAACAACTGAAAAGTAGAACGAATTTAATGAGAAGACGGTTAATTCAACGCAGATCCTATAATAGAAAGCAAAACCTGATACTGATAACACGTATGGACCAGGTGAAAATTACATTAATGACATGTGTGAGGAGGAGTACAACGCAAAGAAGAAGAATTTTAAAGAATTTGTGCAAAACACCTCACCAAATAGCCCAAATTGCAAACGATACTTGGGACAGGCCGATTGTATTCTATGGAAACAGGAAAGATGTTTAAGGCTCACTGCGTCAAATTTTGGGCGAATTTGTAAATTAAGACCTACAACATCATGTGAAAATTTAGTAAAAGATCTGCTCTATAACAATTTTTTGGAAATAAACACACCAAGTATGGATTAGAAAGTGAAAACTTGCTATCCAATCATTTTCCAATCTGTACAAGCATTTAAATGTGCAGAAGTGTGGTTTGTTTATTTCTGAAAATTCTCCTTTTGGGTGCTAGTCCTGATGGTCTCATTAATGAAAATGCCTTACTAGAAATTAAATGTCCATCTTCATGCCGAAACATTCATCCTAAAGAAGCTAAGTTGCCATTTACAGTACTTAACAGTTCAGGTAAATTAGAACTTAAAAAATCTCATGCGTACTATTACCAAGTGCAGGGACAACTGTCCGTTACGCAAAGAAATATATGTTACTTTGTTATTTGGAGCAAAATGGGAATGATTGTAGATGAGGTAGTTTCCTTCAATGTTATAAATATTATTATTCATTTTGTTGTTTTAGATACATAGAGATGATTTATTTTGGAGTAGAGATATGCTTCCAAAATTAAAGTTATTTTATTATAAATGTGTGCTACCGGAACTAATTGATCCGAGATATAAACGAGGCTTATCATTAAGAAATCCTCCTCGGCAAGAGAATAAACATTAACTGGCCTACAATCATACAGTATGTACATATTTTAAAATATGTCGAGTATTTTAAGCTATCGTCAAAATTGGAATATATGTTATATTACATAGAAATAAAAGCTGTATAGAGATCTGAGTAAAATATTTATTTAGAGTATTGAATATACTTTGAGTATCTGTTTTAATAGAAATTATTTATTTCTCGAATTTAGTAATAAAAAAACGTTTACACTATTACAATATATGGTCAATAATCACAAAGACATTGATTAAAAAATACAACGATATTTCTATTATTTAAAAATTGAATCTTTGTTTTTTTCACAAAATATTTAATATTAAATTAACACTCACCATTTTATGTCTTAGATGTGTATTATTAAAAACCGGATAAATAGGTTTTGTAACAAGGAAAATATAATAATTTTCCGATTTTAATGTGACACTTAATTTTCTTATTTTTTAGAGATATGAATAATTTTGTTTTATTTTTATACAAAATATATTGCATACTTTTTTTGTAGAATTTGTATAAATAATTATTTATTAATAATTGTAATTATTTATAGGCATTAGTAGTAAAAAGATAATTTTTTATTACAATTTAAAAATATATTTTTTTATTGTCGTCCTCCACATTATACTTCCTTAAAACTGCAGACTGAAAGCAGCATAAAAAATGATTCGAAATAAATGAAATAAAAGAAATGCGTAGGTATTTTAAAGTAGTGAATATCTAAGATTGTAATGTTTCCCGAGATTCAATGCTGAGGATTTTCATTGCGAATTCGATTCCTTTGCAATGTTGCCACGGACTTACAACCCGCCGATTACTACTAGAATTACGTTTTATATAGACAGTTTTGTTTAAGTAGAATTGAATAGGTGACACAAAACGAAACAGTGCATTTCTTAATCGGCGCGTTTGCTTCGAGCAGGACTAGGGTATATCTCCCAGCGAAGACGTAAGACGAGTGTTTGTTTTCATCTGAAAAAGTCACGTGGTCCCCAGTCCTCTTAAGGATTATGAAGGTATTTTGCCCATTTTTTTATGTCATTCACATTATGCACTATTGATTTCCCAACAACAACAAAAAAATTAATACCCAACTTACAATTAAGTGCAAAAAGAAAATTAACTAAAATCAATGTAACAAAGTCTATAAAACTGTTCAATAATCATTTTCTATTTTTTCAATTTGCAATAAATTGATGTAGGATTAACAATTGGCAATAGCCCGTTGTTTTTTACTGATTCTTTTAAAATTTAATTTTCTTTTAAATTTTGACAACAAAAGTTTAATTCTAGTCAGTGAATTTTCTAATTTGGCTGTTTTGATAGAATGTGTTTCCATCCACATCACCGTTAAAGTTTTCAAAATCGTTCATAGTTTCGAAAACTGATCACAAAAATGTGTTGCTTTATAAGTATATTTGTGCGTTAGTTCCAGTTAGATTGAGCAAGTAAAAAAAAATGCATAATGGTCATTTTTTGGTTCTTCAAAATAATAAATAGTTTAATAAAACTGATCAATAATGTGCCCCTCGCCCCTCCAACTCGTTAGAAATGTATCTAATACATCATATTTTAAAATAAATGTCGTTTCGAAAATAATAACATTATTATTCGCGCGGTGCTTTTCAGGCACCAAAACCACAACAGTTCAAACATCGACAAATAAAACACTTTTATAATGTCCAAATTAATACTTTCAGGTGCCTATCGCACTCTTGAAAGACTAAACAAAGGTTATATGTGGGTGTACAGGCTAGCAAAAATTTATACATTTATGAATTACAAAAACTGTTGGCACTGCTACCTGAAAAGCATCCACGCGAGTAACTAAGGGTTAAATTTATATTTGCTGGAAAGCCCGGAGAAGAGCGCTTCTTACTGTTTATTTTATAAAATTTTTTATTTGGAGGTTCGGCCCTCAGGACACCCTAAAAAATTGGGAGAAATTCCTAATATAGAGGTATGTTTGCCGCGGCATACCGGTTTGGGGGTTGAAGATACACCCCAACATAAAGCGAACAAATGTGTCATCAGGTCTTGCAGATTCAGATAAAAAAAAGTTTTTGTAAATCGGTTCAGCGGTTCTCGAGATATTCGATTTTAAAGGAATTGAGGGATCGCCCCCGAATTTATGAAATTTATTAAATTTGACGTTTGAATTTTGAAAAAATTCTGAGTGATTATAGGTCTTATGAGAAATGTAAAAATGATGGAATCATAATTTTGCTCTAAAAGTATCATAATAAAATTGAGAAAGTAAGACAAAATATTTTTTGATCATCAATTTATTAAATTAAAAATTAGTCATGGTGCCCGTAAAAGTTTTCTATCGCCTGCATAAAATACTAAATTTTCAAAATAATTGATCCACTCAATCCAAAGAAAAAAAATATTTTCCAATTTTTACTTATTTAGACTTTTTGAAGTGACCGATATAGATTAAGATATAAAATTTTCAGGATCTTTTTATTTCTATAGTGTCTACATATTCATAAAATATCATTAGGATATTTACAAAAGGCATTTTTACCATACTTATCCCCCTATGGCTTTTTTGTAAATTAGTTTTAACAAATTTGAATACAAAGTGCATAAAATTGATTAATCATTAATTTTTGCAGTTTCGTACATATTTATTTAAATTAGCGCCTTCGATTGCCTACTTGCAATTTTAAAACGTCTATTTCTATTTATTACTAAAATTTCATGTGAGAAGTGCGTGGTGTCTTACAATTAATTCAAATTAAAAAAAAAATGAAATGTTATTATTATACAAGAATTATAACATCAATGATAACTACGTTTTGAAAACACTCAGTCCTCGATTGCAAAATTTTATTAATATAATAATGTGTTCAGTATTGTCAAAAAATAGTTTTCTAAAATTTTAAAACAAACAGTTATAAAAAAAGTAGAAGAAGATTTTCCCGAATTTTTAAATTCAATATGCAAACATCACAGAATATTTATACTAGAATTTTTAATTTTAATATTAATTTATAAAGAATGTAAACTTAACACTAGCCAATCTGAAACAGTGTTTTCAAAAAAATTATCTATATTACAGCTTTGTTGAAACTCATGTAAAAAAAAATGTAATAATGTAGATTTAAATTAGTGTATAAAAGTTAAGTTTTGTTCAGTCTTTTATGTATCTTTCCGGTATTATTTTAAATAATTATTTATTTTGTGTATTGTCTTTTTTAATTTGTGTTTGCAGGTATATAATTTTTTATTAAATTTGCAATATCTAAAATTTTGTATCTATTTTTAAATAAATTTACATTAAAAAAATTGTTATTAATTTAAATTGTATGAAAACTTCTACTCATTATCTAAAACCGCAATTTAAATACGAAATGTGACTGGTTAATTAAATTTAGTGTTACACAATAACTCGTAATATACTCTTGTTAGATAAAGTAAATTACAAACATAAAAAACTAAGAATAAAATGAGAAATATGTAATTTACAGATGTTTCTTAAAGTTCAATGTAAAAATTCCCTTAATTCGGACCTGTTACTCAAATTCTCAACAAAACCTTCAATGCCAAATAATTCGTACCTCCTACCACAATTTCTTATTTTTGATTCACACCAGTTCAAGTTTTATAAGTTAAATATTTTACCACGATGTACCAGCACAATCGGTCAACCGAGGTTGTCCTACTAGTATTATATATACAATGGTATTACCATTATTATTTATTTATATACTTATAAAAAAACTTCGAAAAAACCTACTTTTCGGGGTCTAACTGCCGTATTTATCGTCCGATTTTCGAGCTTAAGCACCCGGTCGACGAAGATTTCGAAAAAATTAAGATGAGACCGGGGCTCGTCTCCGTAGGTCCAACCTCCGTGGAGCTACGGAGGAAATAAGAAGCTCCGAGACGCCAAAAAAAATGCGTTTTTTGCAAATATCTCGAAATCTAGAGCGTCGACGTACTCCCGAGGGTACATCATTAAGGTGGTCCGTCCCGATACCCGTACCTAGATACCGCTAGCCATTCAAGCGGCATCTTCTCCGAGGCTAGGCATGAAAAGGGCCCGTTTGGTGCTTTTCCGGTTCTTTTGCCTCCAGCTCGTGCACCGCCGCCACCGTCGTTCTCGGCGCATCGATTTCTAGATCAAAGTTGTAGCGAAATAACGCCGCTACGAGGGACCGAAATCGAAATTTCCGAATTCCTTTTCCTAAGCGACGTAGGGCCGTTCGAACACAAAAATCGACGTTTTCTGACGACACAAATTTTTACCTCTTTTCACGAACACCAGGTGGATAACGTGGCGAGAAGTAATATTCACGTAGCATGGGCACCCCTCCGATCTCTGAGCTATCACACCTGAAAATTTGAGGTCGATTGGCGGCTTACTTTTGGCTGTACACGAGTTCGCAAACGCGACCTTGACTATTTTCAAAAAACGGTTTTTCCATGCAGTTTTCGAACGGGGACTCTTAGCAACATCCGCTTTCGGGATACGATGGGGGGTCGGTTTATACTTTCTGTGACACATTTTTTTACCGCGGGGGACGAAGGGAGTGGCGTCGGGACGGTTTTTTAAGAAAACCTTATTTCTGCCGTAATTTAAGCGTTTCAAAAACAAAAAAAGATATAGACGATTCGATATAATTTCTCAAAGACGTTTTAACAAGTTTTATGCAAATTTAACCCTTTTTTGCAAATTTTGACCTAAAAGTCGGTTTTGCACGCAAAAATTCGCAATTTTTTTTGTTTTTCCATAGTTACGAATGATATTAAGATTTTTTCCCGCTTTGAAAACATTATACATGTGTTAATAAAAAATTTAGAAATTTGATTTCTAAAATATGTGTTGTCTGCAATATAACGGGAATCCCTTCTCTTTGTTAACGAAGGGTCCATAAGCAGGTAGTTGTTTGGGTTTCGGAAAGTGCGTCGTCCTTGATCTTTTTATATGGGGATCTTTACCTAAACATTAGAAAATGTTTTAACGTTAAAAATTTTAAATAGGGTCGCCATCTACATTATTTTATAGAAAAATATAAAACCAAATAGAATGAGGTGGATTAAACTCACTTATTTATATAAAGCAACATTTTGGCGTACCATTGTCAATCGTTAATATATATAACAATTTTGTTTCTTTAAATTTTAAACACATCAAGTAAAATAATTATTTTCTACAAAATTCGTTAAATGTACAGTTCTTTTGGTAAAATAAGCATTTTACTAACATATTTAAAAATATCAGTTTTGAATTTTTATATGTATTTATTAGGTACCTGCTATTTTTTTCCTGCCAATTTGTAATTGTTATGATGTAGCTTTAATTTATACTTCTCATACACTAAGACAAAAATTAAAGGGTCAAAAAATTTGATATTTTATGGTGTTTTTGACAGGCTGTATTATTTTATATTTTAGGTTTTATTACAATTACTTAGGTGTACATTTATTATTAATACTATTTTAGATTTTTTAGTGTATTGTTTGTTTTCAGTTCAATAATATGATTAATTTTATGGTATTACTTAAGGCTTCTCCTATTGTTTTTTATAATATAAAAATTTTCATTTTGTTTGAATTAGAAGAATCTAAAATTATGATTATTTCGACATTCGCTATCAGTGCATATTTGGCAAATATTTAGGACATACAAAAGCGACTTGGTGAATGTTGCCATTTACTGGAAGATTTAGACATTTACCAGACATCGGGTTTACACGGTAACATATATACAACGTATATCAACCATCGTGGAACGTAAACCCCATATTTTCACATTAAGATAGACATAACACGTTTACAATTTTTTTAAATCGAAATAGCTCTCGATACAACAAATCGGTCATTCGCTGGATGTTTTACCATATTAACGCTTTATATACATTAATTTAAAATTCTCTGTAAATACGCGAGCGATTGTTTCTTAGCCTGTTATAAAAACATTTCAAAATTTATTATTGCAGTATCCTAAAAATTTTTAACCAAGCAGTGCAATTTAAGAAAATCATAAACATTATATTTTATTGGTAGCTGTCAAAAATTTAGATTTCAATGGGCAGGAAGTAACGCTTTGTTTAGTTTCTATCAATGGCGATTTATGTTTTAAGAAAAGGACGGTAGATACTAGATTTGCGTTTTAAAAACCATAATAAATGCAGTTTAAATTTTATGACGTTTTAGAGAGCAAATTTGAGGGTTCCTGAACATCTATTTTGCTGTCTGTTCAGTTAGAAAACTTATGTCCAGAAGATCGGTGCGCTATATATATATATGCGTGTGTGTGTGTGTGTGTGTGTGTGTGTGTGTGTGTGTGCGTGTAGGTGCGTGTGTCTGTGCATGTGTGATTGTCCACCAAAGCAGGACGAAATGGCAGGACGTGAGGATATTAAAAAAAAAGCAAGGTAAAGCTTATTATAAAAAATAGGTTTTGTGTAATCTTTTAAAAGAACTTTAAAGGGCATATGGTTATAAGCGTGTCAAAATTGCCGGGGAAATATACGCCACTTTGGGAGTACGTAAGGTACTTATGAAGTACAGTGGTACCTGGACATACGAGTTTAATTCGTTCCGTAACCTTGCTCGTATGTCAAATTTCTCGTATCTCAAAGCAATTTCCCCATTGAAATTAATTGAGATGCCATTAATCTGTTCCAGCTCCCAAACATCACCTCATTTGTTTTACCTTAAGTGTTTTTGAATAAGAAAATGTATTTACAAAAGAAACATTTATAATGTTTATAAATAACAAATACATATTCTATAAAAAAATAATAAAAAGAAAAGTGAAGTGCTTACGGAAGCGCTTAATTTTCATTACTGGTCTTCGCTTTTTCGTCACGCTTTGCTCATTTTACCTGCAGATAGTTTAAAAACTGTCCTCGTATCTCAAATCTTGCTCTCATCTCAAAGCAAAATATCGCTCGCTCGGCGGCTCGTATCTCAAAACACTCGTATGTTAGGGCACTCGTATATCGAGGTACCACTGTATTAAGATCGTGAAAATCTCAGATTTTAACTCAGCCTGTTTTCAAGAAATTAAAAAATACTAAAAATTTAATTTTATTACTCAGGAACGGCTTAATCGATCTTGATAAAATTTGAGTGTGTTATAGTATCGCAGGACAAAATAACAGTCGTATAAGATTTCATGATCCAGTAAAAAAAATTCAAAAATATTTTTTATGTGTGGTATTATTTGGGCCAAATTATGAAATAATTTTTTAGAACCCTTACACTCTTTTATATAATATATATTTTTCAATTGATTCTACGTGGTGCGCCCAAAAAATAAAAACTATATTTTACTATAAAGGACATAAGTAGATTACTCGCAGAGGAATATCGGAATCATCTTTCGAGAGTAGGTTGGTTGTAATAACATACGTTGATCGTGCAAGTTTCAGATTTTATTTTAGTTATGTAATAAATTAAAAAACATTTTTAAATACGTTTTAACCGATTTTAATGAAATTTGGACACATTATAGAGGTATAGGTATAAAGGGTATACTCCGCAGAGGAACTGCTTATAATCTTAATAATAACACAGGTCAACACGAATTTTAGCTATACGTTGTATAGTCATCTTCAGGATACACCGTATAGCTAATTTAGCTATCCGGGTTTCCTTATTGCGGATCGTCAAAGTAACGATACGTATTATTGTTTTAGACATCCAAACGATTTTGGTCATGGTGATTAAACGGTTATGCACAGAGAACAAAATATCGTCAAAATGACCATACGTATCGCTATTTTATTTAACAAATTCTCAAATTGACTGTACAGTTACCTACAAGACGGAAACTGCGCACGTTCACGAGAGTTCTTCGTTGAACGCTTGAATCAAATAAATGAATACTTATTATAAGTATAATATGTAGCGCTGTTTTGATCATACTATGAACTGTCAAATTAACTTATAAATGTCATTAGATTAGCCAAGCGAATAGTTGTTCTGACAATACGTCAATTGAGGATACGTCAGATAATTATTTTGACGATATTTTTTTCTCCGTAGAGAATTATATTGTTATTAAATCAAAGTTATTATGAACAGAGTAGTATTCTTATATATACACGGATACAATATATGGTAGATGAAGTTTTTTTTACTTTACGGAGAATGAAAGAATTAAAAGAATCATAAATAATGCAGTAAATGCATTTTGTTAACGTACGCTCGCTTTTGTAGCTATTATCTATAGGTACAAAATTTTCTAAGTTTAAAAATTTTGAAAAGTATCGGTCGCGCAATTAATGGCGCGGTCGGGTTAAAGAGTGGTGACCTAAAAGAAAATTTTTAAGAAGAATTAAATTACGATATATCTGTTCTGAAGCATAATAACCGCTTTTTGAGGTGGTCTCCTTATAGAGATGATCGCCACGAGAGATTTTACTGTAAATTAAATCGAGTGATCCATGATTTAGTCACAAGGTATACATGTAATCAAAAACATCGAAAGAACCAAAAAAATCATATAATTAGCTAAAGGTTAATTTGACATTTTTTGATTCGAGCGTGAATAGATTTGATTAATAACTTCGAAAGAATTGCAAAAAATTAAAAAATTGATTATATTGTCAAATTTCTCAGGTTGCATCACTCTTGCTAATCACATGGAATGCTTTCGAAATATTAAAATATGTTTTTTTAGACTTTGATTGTTTGTTTAATATATCTTCATCTTATACTACCCCTATTTTGAGTCAAACTTGCTACTTATTACGTATTAAATGCAAATTTCCCTTTTGTTAACGGACCTACGCCTTTTGCCGATAAATGTCGAATGAGAATATTGTTTAGCTAAAACGAATTAATTTTGAGGTTTTTTACATCTAAACGATTAATGGCACCCCGTGATGTACACGAACGGAATCCTTAAAGTTTCAAGATCATTTTCTTTATAATTTTAATTTCTTAAACGTTAACTTTGGCTTAAAAATGTTAAGAAACCAATTAAAAGGTAATTTTTGCCGATTGCAATTCTCACTATAAAACGTGTACTTTTAAAGGCTTAAAAGGAAAATGGAAAAAGCTTTAAAATTATGGTATACACGTTATGACGCGGCTTTAGTAAACAGAAAAAGTTTTAAAAGACCTTCACACCAGCTCGCACCCCTCTGATAGCAGAGCTTGCGGATCACAAATGATTCGTGGAAATTTTGTTCTTCTGGAGGTAAATATCGTATCCTAGCACTGCCGGCAGCGGCACTTCACAATCCAAAAACAAAATCAAAAGCTCTATTTGACGACATTTGCAATGAATTTTTAAAGTGTAAGAATGGTTAATTTGACATAAACTTTTTTTTAAGAAAAAATTAATAACTTAGCAAATATTTTAGTTCCATGGTTATTTGAAAAGATGTTTCTACATACTTTTGCTAGGAGCCGAAGGCCTTAAACGCGAAAGCGTTTATTTACAAAAAAATGAACAAGTAGTTATTTCATTATTAAGTAGCATACAATATTGATAAAGTTATTTTAATGATGGTAAGGGAATTAATTTTACTTTAATTTACTTTTTGTTCACAAAGCAATTTTGTTCTGATCACACCATTCTAAAGTTTTGGATGTTTTTAAGAAAATATAACTTTTACCATGAATCGAATGTCTTAAACGCAAAGCATTTAAATTATATAATGAAATTAATTTCACAGCAATGCATTACACAAAATCGCGAAGCGATTTTGTCTTGCAGAATTCGCAAAGCGAATTTTGCTAGTTGTATATATAACAATATCTAACAAGAGTATATTACGAGTTATTGTGTAACACTAAATTTAATTAACCAGTCACATTTCGTATTTAAATTGCGGTTTTAGATAATGAGAAGAAGTTTTCATACGATTTAAATTTTAACAATTTTTTTAATGTAAATTTATTTAAAAAATAGATACAAAATTTTAGATATTGCAAATTTAATAAAAAATTATATACCTGAAAACACAAATTAAAAAAGACAATACACAGAATAAATAATTGTTTAAAATAATACCGGCAAGATACATAAAAGATTGAACAAAACTTAACTTTTATACACTAATTTAAATCTTGTTCAGAACTAGAGCGGATTTTAGATATTGTTTGAAATTTTTTGAAAACAAAAGTATATCACCAAGGAGAGAAAAACAATTTAAGTTTATAGAGTTTACGAAAAATCAGAAACCAGTCAGTCATAATGTCTCTTATAAAGAATTTATTTGTGTTAGAATCTACTTTTGTTAAATACCAAGTTAAAACCAAAATAAAAATAGTAATTAAACGTTAAATCGTTTAATTATTTGCCACTAAAAGAAATTGGCTTTAATGGCAAAATCTACATTATTACATTTTTTTACATGAGTTTCAACAATGCTGTAATATAGATAATTTTTTGAAAACACTGTTTTAGATTGGCTAGTGTTAAGTTTACATTCTTTATAAATTAATGTTAAAATTAAAAATTCTATTATAAATATTCTGTGATGTTTGTATATTGAATTTAAAAATTCGAGAAAATCTTCTTCTACTTTTTTTATAACTGTTTGTTTTAAAATTTTAAAAAATTTTAGCAAACTATTTTTTGACAATACTGAACACATTATTATAATAATAAAATTTTGCAATCGAGGACTGAGTGTTTTCAAAACGTAGTTATCATTGATGTTATAATTCTTGTATAATAATAACATTTAATTTTTCTTTCGAGATTTGAATTAATTGTAAGACTTACCATGCAATTCTCACATGAAATTTTAGTAATAAATATAAATAGACGTTTTAAAATTGCAAGTAGGCGATCGAAGGCGCTAATTTAAATAAATATGTACGAAACTGCAAAAATTAATGATTAATCAATTTTATGCACTTTGTATTCAAATTTGTTAAAACTAATTTACAAAAAAGCCATAGGGGGATAAGTATGGTAAAAATACCTTTTGTAAATATCCTAATGATATTTTATGGATATGTAGACACTATAGAAATAAAAAGATCCTGAAAATTTTAGACCTTAATCTACAGGGTGTTTCGGAAGATATATCAGAGCCGAAAAGGGGTGGTTGGGGACAATTAATGAAAGACATTTTCGAAAGAAACACATCAAATCGATCTAGTATGGAGAAATTGAAAAAATTCAATTTTTTTCCCTAAAACTGTTTTGGAACCACTAGCTTTTTCCTATTTATAAAACAAGGGTAATTGAAACTTTTAAAATTATAAAGATCGCCCACGTTCTTTAATCTTGCAGGTTTTATTTATTGTTCGATAAGCTTTTATTATAAAGATAAACTTCTGCTCGAAATTTATCCTTGAACTTCATTTCGACCTATAATTTTGATTACAAATGAAAGACGAACTAACCTACCGTATTTTTACCACTTACATTTAAATAAGTAATAATTCATCTACAAAAAGGGCTATTGAAAGCGCCGTGTCCCAAAGGTTTGGTATATGAACTAATGCGCTAGCGACCTGAGTTTAAACCCACGCTATAACTTTACACCTGTCTCCCTTACAAGGCAGGAGGTAACCAACAAGGGTAAAACTTCCCAGGAAAATTCCCCAATAACAACTTTTGTGTCTTTGAAATACACTACGACACACGACAAGAGAGACAAGCGAAATAGCCTACGCCCGGCTAAAGACACGGCCCTGAAGAGAAAGGGTTAAAATTCGTATGCACAAATTTTAATTGAGTTTACGGATTCAAATACCTATAAATGTTATTCAGAAAAGAGCGTAAGATTTGCTGACTTAAAAACGTGTGTAGCAAATATCGCTTTATTAATACAACGATTATAAAATATTCTCGTAGTCCCCTTTTCTAATGTTGTCCTTGTCATGCAAATATAAAAAGCGAACACATAATCAAAGTTTGTCGCGCCTATTAAATAAAATAAAACACAGGATATCGTTAGTATCATCTTACATGTATGAAGTCATTGTTTAATATTTCGGTTTTATGTCGGCCAAACTAATGGACTGTTGTTTTATTTATTTTTAAGAATAGGATTATTGAACTTGACCTTAGATTTGTTCCTTATACGATTTAATATTGAGCTAGGTCAAAATATTTGGACACGTTAATAGTCTTTATTACAAAAGTACGTTGAATACGTTTTGTCGTACCGTATTTTTCACTACTTTCATTTATCAAAATGTAATACTAATGAAGTTCACAAATCAGATCATTAAACACGTTGCCGGCATAAGTAACAATCAAATTTTACGTATACAAGTTTTATCGTACAACGTTATTAATACACAAAAATAATATTACTTTTAACAGTACGTATGGAATTCAAATAAAGGTCGTTTTATACCGAGGTCCAAACGGCGCATACTACCCTAGTGGTACTCTTTTGTGAGCGGCATCATTAAAGTATCACATATTAAATATGTCCTTAAATAAAGTTTGCGAAGAAATACATTTTATTAGAGAGTGGAAAGCGTTCTATTAAAATGTACCTCCCAACGTATTCCTGTTATTAAAATTCAAAATCAGCATCATTGTTAAAAGCGTACTTTCATTTATTAAGTCTAGAAACCACTTATCAGCTATTTATTAACAAGTCATTGGGGTTCATATTATTGTTTCCTTTATGATAACATAAACGAAACAATTCTTGTAATAAATACTTATGCTTTATTTATGCTCTCTTGTTCTTGAACTTGAACTTACATTTGCTGAGTTGTTCTTTTACTTATTTTATATTAGCATAGGTCAGAAATGAATATTTAATTTAGAATTTTAACACGTTAGATTTTTTATTATAAGACGGTTATTTGGTTCTTCATAGAAATCACAAGTACGTTTTTATACTACTATTTGTCAGCAAAGCATACTTTTTAGTATTCGAAATTATATTTTTTAACGCTTTGGTTTTCATTTAAGTTTTTATTAACACAACATACAAAATTTTATACACAATAAATCATTTATTTAATAATCGTTAAAAATACGTTTGATGTGATTTCGAACATTTTAACTATTTTTTCCAATACGACATAAATTTTGTCAGATGTCCACTCGTACGAGGTGGTGACGTCAAATAACAATCAGAGCTTATTCTCCGGTAGACAAATAATTGACCTTCAAGGGTGAAGCAGCTGCTTGTAATAAATGCCGCCGCGAGATAATCTTAAAACAGCGATATCAGCGATTAATTATTGCACGTTTCTTAGATCATCAGCTATTTATGTATTTATCGTTGTTTTTTGTTACGGTATTTGTGATAGGCAATTTTGTCCCTATTATTCTTGAACTTGAAATTAATTGTTTTTACACCGATTTAATATTTTAAATTTAACACGTTTAACACGTAAAATAACGGTTACTTGATACTTACGAGAAAATAAGAAGTACGTTTAATTGCATTATTTATTCGTACAGTATAAATTCTTTTATGTAAATAACATCTTTTTGATGCGTTGGTTTTATTCAAGTGCTCATTAAAAATTTTTTTAAATGAATAGACAAAATGTTTTTATTATAAGGTGATTATGATAATAAAATTTAATACAATTTGTAAAGTTGTCTTGTCACGAAAACCACCCCAAATTGTTTGATTTTTTCAACACTTACTTTCATAAGTCGTATTTTACAATGATTCACAAAAGCATCGAAGTCTCTTTTAAAAAGGAAAGAAGTGTTAAAGCTGATAAAGATTGAAACTCGATATTTGAACTCAGGCACGTTTGTTTTAAAAATAAAAATAATTTATGAGCAATTCATTTTATGTGTGTATAATAACATGAATTGTTTTATCGTTTGAAGCCGTCGGATATGTTTCTTAATTAGCCAATTTAACGTTGTCATAGGTCAAAAAACCTGCGGTTCTCAAAATATGGTCTCAATTTTGATTTTGCTATAACTTTGTCAAATCAATGAATTTAGAAATATTACCAAGTAGAAAGTCTTCCAAAAAATCCCCTCCACCACCCATTTCCGGCTCTGACAACTATTCGTAAACACCCTGTATATCGGTCTTTTCAAAAAGTCTAAATAAGTAAAAATTGGAAAATAATTTTTTTCTTTGGATTGAGTGAATCAATTATTTTGAAAATTTAGTATTTTATGCAGGCGATAGAAAACTTTTACGGGCACCATGGACTAATTTTTAGTTTAATAAATTGATGATCAAAAAAACCATTTTCTCTTACTTTCTCAATTTTTATTATGATACTTTTAGAGCAAAATTATGATTCCATCATTTTTACATTTCTCATAAGACCTATAATCACTCAAAATTTTTTCAAAATTCAAACGTCAAATTTAGAAAATTTCATAAACTCGGGGGGCAATCCCTCAATTCCTTTAAAATCGAATATCTCGAGAACCGCTGAACCGATTTAAAAACTTTTTTTATCTGAATCTGCAAGACCTGATGACACATTTGTTCGCTTTATGTTGGGGTGTATCTTCAACCCCAAACCGGTATGCGCGCAAACATACCTCTATATTAGAATTCCGCCCAATTTTTAGGGTGTCCTGAGGGCCAAACCTCTAAAAAAAAATTTGTAAAATAAATAGTAAGAAGCGCTCTTCTCCGGGCTTTCCAGCAAATATAAATTTAACCTTAGTTACTCGCGTGGATGCTTTTCAGGCACCAGCGCCAACAGTTTTGTAATTCATAAATGTATAAATTTTGCTAGCCTGTACACCCACATGTAACCTTTGTTTAGTCTTTCTAGAGTGCGATAGGCACCTGAAAGTATTAATTTGGACATTATAAAAGTGTTTTATTTGTCGATGTTTGAACTGTTGTGGCTTTGGTACATGAAAAGCACCGCGCGAGTAATAATGTTATTATTTTCGAAACATTTATTTTAAAATATGATGTATTAGATACATTTCTAACGAGTTGGAGGGCGAGGTACACTATTGATCAGTTTTATAAAACTATTTATTATTTTGAAGAACCAAAAATGACCATTATGCATTTTTTTTCACTTGCTCAATCTAACTGGAACTAACGCACAAATATATAATGCAACACATTTTTGTGATCAGTTTTCGAAACTATGAACGATTTTGAAAACTTTAACAAACAGCCAAATTAGAAAATTCACTGACTAGAATTAAACTTTTGTTGTCAAAATTAAAAAAAAAATTAAATTTTAAAAGAATCAGTAAAAAACAACGGGCTATTGCCAATTGTTAATCCTACATCAATTTATTGCAAATTGAAAAAATAGAAAATGATTATTGAACAGTTTTATAGACTTTGTTACATTGATTTTAGTTAATTTTCTTTTGCACTTAATTGTAAGTTGGGTATTAATTTTTTGTTGTTGTTGGGAAATCAATAGTGCATAATGTGAATGACATTAAAAAATAGGCAAAATACCTTCATAATCCTTAAAACCAAGTTATTTTTTATGTGGTGCCTAAAAGCACCGCGCGAGTAATTGCGTTACGGTAAGCCGTGCGAGTAACTAAGGGTTAACCTTTTGAAAATGCCAAGTCTTAAAATGACGATGGGAACAATTAATTAAATGTGTTGTATTTCCTGGAGTCCTCCCAAGGTTGTTTCGTAACGTAACAACGGTCGCTTTTAAAGTAGTAATACGACAACTTTCGGTGACGCGTTCACTTAGGTATCTGGTTTATGCTACGTATTTTGTTTGAATATTCAAATTCATTAAATACCTATTTCAAGTATAAATATTGGAATTTTGTTATAGTAATCCTAGACTAAATAATGAATGCTTTAAAATAATTAATTCCTCTGCGAAAAGTGTTTTGAAAATCTGTGAAGATATTTTATATTTTTTGTCTCAATTTTAAAAAAATTAGGTGATGTAAAAAATACTTTACAGCATTCAAGAATTTTGGTAGATCTGTTAAACAACACACCTACCAAAATTGTTTAATTAATATCTAAAGCAATTTTAAATAATAAAATTAACTTTTTTTTTATCATTTTGCTTAATTTTTAGTACACTAATTTCATTAAAATCGATAGTTATTCCAAAAATAGTAAGTTTTTTTTGGAAATATTTGGAGAGGAAGGTCTAATACATAACAAAATTGTAAACGATAGCGATAGAAATCAAAGAAAACGAATTTAACGCAAATTCATGTTGAAGTCGCTGCCCCATTCCTTCATCGTTCGTAGTCAATAATTCTGTATTTAAGCGCTTTAAAATCCGTCCCTGATATGTGTATAATCTTATAAATTCTATATTTAGATTCATGAACTCCGCCTCCAAATTTACAAATAGCAAAGAATTATACCTTTTTCAAATTTCGACACATTATGTCCTCGCCATCTATCAATCGTGTCCAAAAGTTATCGACGGTTGGCCTACTAGTATTATATATACAATGGTAATACTAAACTTTCAGAATGTGTTCACGATGCTTAGATCCAAATTACTTCACAAATTTTGGAAATTTTTGATACCATCAAAAAGCAGCGGAAATACTTTTGTGGATGTAGTTTAACTTTATGATTCTAATGCAATTATTTTGCGGCTGATGAACATTTATAAATAAACTTGCAACGTTGAATTATCAAGGTAATTCGTGTTTGATTGCAATTATTAGTTACTTCATTAGTTTTGTCATCATCTATTTGGTTTAAAAAAAAATCCATAAGACACCGTTCCTCGTGTAAAATTAAATATTTAAAAAGACTAATTGGACGTAGGTAGTATTAAGTTAACGCGTAAATTAACAGCATATTAGTTAATAAAAGATGACACAATTACACCCAAACCCAGATCCCATTAAAATTTCTAACCCAAAATTGAAGATCATGTTCTCTTCAGAAAATGAGGAATGGGATACTAAAGGAACTAACCGCGAAATTTAATTAACAATGAATACAAAATGATTACGATGATCTCATATTGAACGAATAAAAAATTTACACTGTATGGATTTTGGCACAAAAAAAGAGGCAACGACGCACAAACATTAACCAAAAAGACCGACAATTTGAATTATTCATATCGTTTACATTTATGGAGAATTGGTTGTTGGAATAAGTTTATTTGTTTAAAAAGATCTTGTGAATTAACGAGTTCTAAATATTTTAAAATAGATAATGAAATAATTAATATTAACACTCGTTGAACGGAAAGTTTTTATAGAATTTTGAATTTAGTTGACGCTTGCATACACGTGATTTTTGATAAATTAGAAATTCAATCGTTTGCTTATTAATTGGGCCTTGAAATTAATTGGATGTGAATAAATTATTTTTGAGATAGACGTGAAATGTTAACAAAGCAGAGGCATATTTCATGGACCGAGAAACAGGATGGCTAATCTAGTCAACGATTACTGCTCCGACATTGACTTCCTGGATGACTCCTTGCAAACCTTTAACTATAAAATTAAAAGTTTAATATTAATTAGCTGACTTACATAATTTGATTTGATTTGATTCGATTTGATTTGATTTAGTTTAATTTGATTTGATTTAATTTGGATTAATTTAATATATTATCATTGGCATATATTACACATTATCTATTGTTACCCCCACTTGCAGTGTTATACCTTATAGATATTTATAACTAAAGTGTATAGCCGATAGGCGTTTGAGTACTAAATAAATAAATAAATAAATAAATAAATAAATATTGATAAAACAATCTTTTTTTAATTACAATAAAAAATAAAACATGTTATTAAACTATTTCAATAAAAATCACTCCAATTACAGTCAAACTTCTATATGTAGAGAAAAGATCTCTGTAATTTTTATACAGTCCAAATACATTTTTATTTTAAAATATAAATTATTCAATGATGGAGAGTTATAGCCTAGTATTATTTTTAATAATCGTACCAAAATAATGTTATAAATAATTATTACTATTTGATAAACTAATGTAAACTAATTTTGTATAGTTTTTTTCCCATTACTGAGTCTCTTTTGTATATGTACACATGTACGAATCAAATTGTTGTATCAAAAGTACAATACTTAGAAAATGAACATAAAAACTTAATGGCTTTGGATTTTATTATTCGATACTAAAATAGCACTTCCAATGATATTATTAAGGCCTAACGTTTTTAATAGAGTACAGGGAAATGACCTATAAGAAGTGGTACTTAAATAAAATTAAAAAATGGATTTTTATTAACTAATTCAAATATCAACCTCTTCGCTTCTAAGAAAAGCGATAAAATAATAGGTAATTTAAAAGGGTTTTTTTTTTATTAGAAAATTTATAAGTTCAGTGGGTTGCGAGTAACTTGGTCTACCAGTGATTTGTAAGACAACCAATCCTTTTAAATTAAATTTAAGTTGGTATGCGTGTGTTGCTTACAATGTAAGTAGTGCAGATACATATAGGATGTTCCAAAATTAACGGACACATTTAAAATGCAATTTTTTCTGGGAAAGAAGAAAGGTAGAGAGAAAATATTTTGCTAATACATGGACGACCCTTAGGAATATGAATTACATCAGTTAGGATTGCGATCGAAAACTTGTAATTATGTTAAAATATTCGATCCAAGAGCGTATTTTTGTGTTAAAATGGGAACCAAGCCATCGAATTTATCGTAAGGATCTGCACGGGTTCCCGTACAAAATTTAAGTTGTTACGCCACTGACTGACGTAAACAAGAAGTGGAGAGTGGCCTCCGCCAACGAAAAAGAAAATTCAGAGATAAGCTTTGACAAAATTTTCTTTTCTGGTGAAACACAGTTTCACAAAATGCCTATGTAAATTGGAAATGCTCCAAAACTTGACCCAGAATTTCGAAAATCTACTAGGTCACATTGTGTTTGCAGGCGCCACCTTCGAAAATGTCGTTTCATAAAATATTTTTAATATTATACATATTATATGTACAGCACCCGAAATAGGTATTCGTATAACCCTAGGAAAATTTTCTAGTTTTTAGTCAAAATTTGACGCACGGTCTTCTTTTGTGTTATAATAGGTAAAAAGCAACTTTTCTTATAAAAGTAAGAGGAATAGTGAAATACAAAGCCTGAAACTTGAGTCTAGATATTTTTGATGGTTTCTATACAGTATTTATTAAAAATAAAAATAATATACTTTTAACTGCATTTATAAAGTAGTAGTAGGTATTTTCAAATACATTGTTTATTCAGCATTGTGGTATAAGTTTTTAAAACATTTTTTTTGTTTTAATTGCGCTAAAAAATATTGTATCTAAAAGTACGTTTTTTTAAATTGGAGGGGATTACGTCTATCAAATTTGCCCTTATTTTATATTAATCAAAGTAATGGAAGAACTCATCGGTAATAAATTCTACACTAATAATATTATAAATAAGTAAAATTTGTTTGTTTGTATGTTGTGGGTAATGTTTGGAACTACAGAACCGATTCTAAAAATTATTTCACTGTTAAAAAGCTGCATTATCCTTGCGTAAAATAGGCTATATTTTATATTGATAAAAATAAGTTTTTAGTTTGAAATATCAATACGCGAGCGAATTCGGAATGGGCTTGCTAGTTATTAATCAAACCACCGCATGTCTATATATATAAAAATTAATGCCACTTTTCGTTGTAATTTTATAACTTAAGAACGGGCTTACATATCCAAACCAAATGTTTAGGCTTTGTTTGGACTATTTAGTAGATGGTTTATGTGAAGTTTGCACAAAATCGGTAGAGCGGTTCTTCATTTATCACATTTTTTGTAACAAATGAATTCAATAAATGGCGGATCATTTTGTTAATGGGGATTGTGCTCCGTATATCGGAAACGGCTGAACCCATTTTGACGGGACTTGAATTAACAGGTAGAAGACACTATCCTTGAGTAACATACGCTATATTTTATTTTGAAAAAAAATAGTTTTTACTTCGAAATCGCAATACCCGAGCGAAGCCGGGTGGGCCAGCTATACATCATCTGGCGAACAGAAATAGTTAAGCCACTCCCACAAATGAGCGCTGAATTTAAATATATTTTTTTTCTATTGGCTTAATTTTTAAAGCACATAACACAAGCAACCATACAAGCATTTATGTCCTGCAAGAACGGAGACAAACTTGATTATTAATTTGTATCGTGTAAAACTGGGCACCGCATACATTGGTTCAATTTAGTGGGGCGTGGCTTGACTATTTCTGTTCGCCGGATGAAGTATAGTCATTCATAAAAGTCATATTTAAGTATTGAATAAAGTTTTACGTAGTATCATACAATATTATAATTGGTATAACAAAAATAAGTGGCTAATGAAAGTTTTTGGCACAAAAAAAAACAATTGCGACTAAATTAACAAATGTAAATAAACAAATTTTTTGTCAATGAAAAAAAAACAAAATATAAATTTAAAAAAATTTGACTTCATTTTTTTGAATATTTTTGGCGAGTGTTTTAATTGACCCCAGGCGCCTCTATGTAATTGTGTTGATTTGAAAATTTTATTTAAAAAAATACAAAGTAAAGTTAGTGACAAATTTTCTTTTAAAAGTTGTTCATTAACTTGTTAGAAAATACTGAATACTTCACCCAAGAAGGATTGTTGCCGATTTAACAAAAGCTGGTGGTGTTGTTCATTGATTACCTTTACTTGATTTTCAGACAAAGTAACGTTCCTTGCTAGGCAGCAAAAATACATGTATATTATGTATGTCTAATCTTGTGTTGAAAATGAAAAGCGCATTTGAGTACTAATTGCGGGTACTGTACATAACCTTATCTTTACTTTTTCTGTAACCTTTATATTTTTTCATTAAATTGCATTTGAAATGTATCCGTTAATTATGCACCAACCGGTATTTAAATGTAGGAAACAGTTTGAAATTTTGTAGATAAGCAGCATCCTAATAAAGCCGTCGTATTACAAGTCATAAAGCGATTTAACGACAGTGCAATGTCACATTTTCGCGAAATTCATAAATTATATAGGTTCATCATTAAAGTTGCTTTGATGTAAAGGTGCTTTGGATTACGATTGCGTTTTCGGAACGAATTATACTTGTAAACCAAGGTACCACTGTATTTATTATGTAAGTAGGTACTTACGTATTGTTAAATCGATTTCAAATTTATGTTTTAGTAACGGTTTTCTTACCCTATTATCCGAAACACACCGAATATGTTTTATAATAACAGTACGTTGGAAAATAAAAATGATTTTTAAAAACAGAACATGCATTATGTTTTAAGTTATTGTTAGTTTCGTTCGTTGTTCACTTTTCATGCCTTTTTGAGATGAATTTTTATGAAAAGAATACTATAAAACTTTTTTTGGTAGTTTAGTTTTAGTTTAGTAATGTTTTAAAATAATTTTTAAGTTCTCTTTTGTTGTTTTTATATTTTGTTGCGATTAAATACTTTTATTGCGAGAAGTAGGTTTTCGCTGTACAAAGGACAAGATTTTTACTTACTTTGTTAGACAGCTCTTTTATGGTAGCGTAATTTATAAAACCAGGAGCATATGTAAAATAATTTGTTTTTCCATATGTATGATAAATATGCAAAGATTGAATGTCTGCCCAAATATAATATAAGCATGTGTCGTATGATGTAACAGATTTACATTAAAAAAAGTAGTCTAATAATGCCAACATTATGTCTCAACAATTAAGTACAACTACATACGTAAATAATAATAAACGATAATAAACTCGGAAGTTACATTAAAGAGCAAATAGTGACACAAATAATTTTTTTATACGTTTATTGGAGAATTACATCCTATATAATTTAATGAATTGGTACACTCAATTAATTAGTATTACATAGAGTGTACATAAGATATTAGAAAATAGATTAAACTTCATTACATCAAACGTCTAATAAACTTCATTCGTGCTTGTATTTATTAAAATAAATTACTCGTAATAAAGTTATAAGTCATTTCACTATACCACTTTAATTGTTCAATTCATTTATTTGTTTGTATCTTTCGGACGAGACTAAAAAAAGAAATATTTAAAAATCACAAACAATATATACGCTCTATTTCAAAACCCTAAAAAGAAAATATAAATTTAGCAAGTCCCTAAAATAAAATCTATGTAAACATTTCATAAGTCGGCATGGAGAACCAAAAATAAATGTGTGTTAGTATGTTACACAAGTCTTGTATATAAATTTAAAAATCAATGGATAAACCGACATTAAACATATAGAAAACTCGTCATACTTCATGAACATCGCATAAGACTGCATTTATATATCTAAATGATAATTTAATGATTCAAATCTACATCTACGTCATTCATTTAAAAATATCAAAATAAATTCATTTAATTACAAATCGATTTCTGTAGATATCTTTGTTAATAAAGAAACCTATTTTTTTGTAATAATTTACATTTATTAATCATAATGTTCACGTCCAATATTTTTTAATAATGTTTAATGTTCACTGGAATTGGACACTCAATAAAACAACAATTGTTAAATTTGCAACGTTTCGTTTATTTTATTGAAACTTTATCAAGCAACTTAACAACACAAAAAAGATTTTAACCATCAAAACTCAAAAATTCTACGTGCGTCAAACAATCTTTCATGTTTGATTTACATTTATTTTTTTAAGAAAAAAATTAAGAAAACGAAAAGAAACCATAAAAATCAAATTAAGGAGTGTTACATAGGATTTACTAATTAGGTATTTGAAAAAAAAAATTATTGATTTTTTTTATGTATTTTAGAAGTTTATTATTAATAATATGGATATTTAATGCAAAATACTTAAAAAAAATTTTTTTTCAATTAATTATAAGCAATTAAAAATTGATAAAATTTAAAAAGAATCACGTGACTATAAACGCGCCAAAATTGGACACCATTTTTGTGACGTCATAATGTTATATCTGTTTAATAACAGGACAGCGTTTACGGCTATTACACGTGAGTTGACAATAATATTGAAAATTTACTGCTAAAAAACTATTTGTTAGTTAATTCCGATTAACTATGTGTGATAAAGGATTTATAAAGGCAAAGTCTGATAATATTCCTGATGTTGATATATTTTTTACTGAATTCTACTTATTTGATTTGTATACTTGGATAAATAATAATTACTAACAATAGTGTTATAAAATACTTACATCGAAATGATCTTCACAACAAAAAAAATTCGATTTTGTTTTGGGATTATAACGATGCACTGCTTGAAACCATTTATTTCGACGTTTTTCATCTTGGGGAACATTTAAAAACATTTTATCAGGAGTTGTTTTTATAGTATTTGTATATAATGGTACAAAACAAGAACGATAACTTTTGTGGTTCGACATTTTCAATATAAACTTTAGTATTTAACCATGACAAAAGAATTAAATAGTTCAAAACACTGCATTTATTATTTCTGTATAAGCTGCAATGAATAAAAACTAACATTACGACGTCACACACGCTCGTGTTTGTTCGGGAGCTGTCGGCGTGTTTTCGGTACTGGATTCAAAATTAATTTTTATTTTGATATAACTTTTGAAATATTGCGAAAAAAAAAATAGTTTTGTTATAAAACATACATGATCTTTCCATTTATCACAAAAAAAAAAAAAATTCAAAGACCTAATTGTAAAACCAAATCTTGACAGCTCCTAAATGTCATCTTCTTGTAAACTATTTCTAAAGTTAAACATAGAGTAAAGCCTCTCGTGGCGACCATCTCTATAAGGAGACCACCTCTAAAAGCGGGCAGTATGTTTCAGAACAGATATATCGTAATTTAATTCTTTTTATAAATTTTTCTCTAAGGCGATCACTCTCTAACCCGATCGCGACCGGATAATTACGCGACCACTACTTTTCTTAATGTAGTTTTTTTAGAGAAATAAACGCCATAAATCTGAATTTAAGTTTTTGATTTGAAAGAGAGATTATTAATATAGAGAAATTCCAATAAATTAGACGAAAAATCAGTTGTTCAATTTTAATCGTTTCCTCTCACTCGTACTTATGAGATTGTTGTATCTTTTTGCTCGCTCGCACTCATTGCTATGGTAAAATACATTTTTGGAACAAA
>JARFIZ010000147.1:0-20146 GCA_036325965.1 Sinopyrophorus schimmeli
TTGGAAACTAATTGTTTTTATCTTTTCGATGTAAAATAACAAATCAAATACTTAAATAGATTAAAATAGTATGCTACATTAAAAAAATACTAATAACCCATTTCTTTATAAAAAACCGGAAGTAGAGCAAAATTGATAGTTATTGCAGCGGATAGATCATATAAATTAAACAAGTTATGTTTCTTAAAACAATTAGTATCTTGCTATTTTAGATAAGAGGGTTGACATTATTTCCGATTAAATCAAAACTAAAACAAACAAAATTAATATTGATGCCAATGAATAGATTGTATAAAGTAAATAATTTTTATACATGTAGTTTTTGAAAATCGTATTAATGTACCAGTTATAAGTTCGTGGCATTTTAAATAAGAGACCCGGTATGTTATTCTACATCAAATACTATTATGCGAAAAACATTTTTAAAGAGTGAAATGAACCCCAAAGTTAACCACCTTAGGGCATGGTTTTAAGATTTCACATACTTACAGTATAATAACCTACTTAAAATTATTGAAAAAATATGGCTTGAACAGTGTTAAATTTTACAAATGGTAATATTATACATTATCGAGTTATTAAGAGAACTTGAGATCGACAATTTTCTTTACAAATATTTCAAATTGAAAAAATCAGAGAAAATTTTAAATGAGATTTGTTGAGTATTACATTTTGGAAAACATTTTCATTTAATCGTTGGTCTGTATCTTCTAATAACCGAGAGACTAATGGTAAGCATCGAAATATGGACACAGTATATGATATATTTGTTCATAATAAACAAACAAAAATTGATGACGTTACCATTCTTTGTTTTTCAATTATTTAAACACGAATTATTTGTATTATGTCAGTTCGTTACAAGAACTGTTTCAAAATTTTTAGATTCTATAGAACAAGATTTTTTTTTATTAGAATAATTATTAGAAGAGGATGCCGAGTTTAGAACCTTATAAACAAATATTTTACAGTTTGACAACTACATATTTTAAATACAGAGACAGATGTCATATCTACTTTTACGACTATTAAGTGGGGATACAAATTATGATTCATTGGTTTACGACTATAGGGCTGCAATGAAAGTCCCAAAATATACAAATTAGGCCAGCCGTTTTAGAATACGCCAACTTAAAATTTTAAATAACGGAAAGCATTGTGATTTTAGTAGTGTACAAGATATACTAATCTAAAATTTAAAATTGTTTGGTCACTTATTGAATATAAATATTTTATTTAAAAATTTATTTTATTACGAAAACCACATTCAAAACTTTTGCAGTAGTAGTAAATGTACTGCCGAGCCAAGTTGTTGACTGAAAGTATATACTACAGTAAAACCTCTCTAACACGACTAGAGTCGATTCTTGCTCAAATTGTTTTTTTTGGAGAGGTGGTCGTTTTAGAGAGAAAGGACAAAGATAGACAATGCAAATATCATAACGAATACTATATTAGATTAAAGGCAGTTATTATTTATCACACGGAGAAAAAAAATATTGTCAAAATAACCATACGTATCGCTATTTTAGCTATACGTTGTATAGTCATCTTTCACAGGGATACACCGTATAGCTAATTTAGCTATCCGGAGTTTCCTTATTGCGGATCCTCAAAGTAACGATACGTATTATTGTTTTAGACATCCAAACGATTTTGGTCATGGTGATTAAACGGTTATGCACAGAGAACAAAATATCGTCAAAATGACCATACGTATCGCTATTTTATTTATACAAATCCTCAAATTGACTGTACAGTTACCTATACGACGGAAACTGCACACGTTTACGAGAGTTCTTCGTTGAACGCTTGAATCAAATAAATGAATCCTCATTATAAGTATAATATGTAGAGCTGTTTTGATCATACTATGAACTGTCAAATTAACTTATAAATGTCATTACATTAGCCAAGCGAATAGTTGTTCTGACAATACGTCAATTGAGGATACGTCAGATAGTTATTTTGACGATATTTTTTTCTCCGTAGAGAATTATATTGTTATTAAATCAAAGTTATTATGAACAGAGTAGTATTCTTATATATACACGGATACAATATAGATGAAGTTTTTTTTACTTTACGGAGAATGAAAGAATTAAAATGTCAATCGGGCTTAGAATCATAAATAATGCAGGTAAATGCATTTTGTTTAACGTACGCTCGCTTTTGTAGCTATTATCTATAGGTACAAAATTTTCTAAGTTTAAAAAATTTTGAAAAGTATCGGTCGCGCAAATAATAGTCGTGGTCGGGTTAAAGAGTGGTCACCTAAAAGAAAATTTTTAAGAAGAATTAAATTACGATATATCTGTTCTGAAGCATAATGACCGCTTTTTGAGGTGGTCTCCTTATAGAGATGATCGCCACGAGAGATTTTACTGTAAATTAAATCGAGTGATCCATGATTTAGTCACAGGGTATACATGTAATCAAAAACATCGAAAGAACCAAAAAAATCATATAATTAGCTAAAGGTTAATTTGACATTTTTTGAATCGAGCGTGAATGGACTTGATTAATAACTTCGAAAGAATTGCAAAAAATTAAAAAATTGATTATATTGTCAAATTTCTCAGGTTGCATCACTCTTGCTAATCACATGGAATGCTTTCGAAATATAGTTATAGAAAAGTTAACATATCAGCGAGCATGAAAATTTTAACAGGGATATTAAAATTTGTTTTTAGACTTTGATTGTTTGTTTAATATATCTTCGTCTTATACTACCCTATTTAGAGTCAAACTTGCTACTTATTACGTATTAAATGCAAATTTCCCTTTTGTTAACGGTACCTACGTCTTTTGCCGATAAATGTCGAATGAGAATATTGTTTAGCTAAAACGAATTAATTTTGAGGTTTTTTACATCCTAAACGATTTAATGGCACCCGTGATGTACACGAACGGAATCCTTAAAGTTTCAAGATCATTTTCTTTATAATTTTAATTTCTTAAAAGTTAACTTTGGCTTAAAAATGTTAAGAAACCAATTAAAAGGTAATTTTTTGCCGATTGCAATTCTCACTATAAAAAAGTGTATATTTAAAGGCTTAAAAGGAAAATGGAAAAAGCTTTAAAATTATGGTATACACGATATGACGCGGCTTTAGTAAACAGAAAAGTTTTAAAAACCTTCACACCAGTTCGCACCCTCTGATAGCAGAGCTTGCGGATCACAAATGATTCGTGGAAATTTTGTTCTTCTGGAGGTAAATATCGTATCCTAGCACTGCCGGCAGCGGCACTTACAATCCAAAAACAAAATCAAAAGCTCTATTTGACGACATTTGCAATGAATTTTTAAAATGTAAGAATGGTCAATTTGACATAAACTTTTTTAAGAAAAATTAATAACTTAGCAAATATTTTAGTTCCATGGTTATTTGAAAAGATGTTTCTACATACTTTTGCTAGGAGCCGAAGGCCTTAAACGCGAAAGCGTTTATTTACAAAAAAATGAACAAGTAGTTATTTCATTATTAAGCGCCATACAATATTGATAAAGTTATTTTAATGATGGTAAGGGAATTAATTTTACTTTAATTTACTTTTTGTTCACAAAGCAATTTTGTTCTGATCACACCATTCTAAAGTTTTGGATGTTTTTAAGAAAATATAACTTTTACCATGAATCGAATGTCTTAAACGCAAAGCATTTAAATTATATAATGAAATTAATTTCACAGCAATGCATTACACAAAATCGCGAAGCGATTTTGTCTTGCAGAATTCGCAAAGCGAATTTTGCTAGTATTACCTGGAGAGCGATTAAAATTTTTAAGAAACATCTTGCGAATAAATTAGCCGCGTTGGTTTCACTACTTCTTATACAACTCCGACAAGATTTAATACTTTTTTTCAGTTCTCGCCACTGTCTTTCCTCTTTGTAGTACACACACTATTTCCATACTTTCTCCAGTCGCAGAATGGTTTGTTGAAATCCTGTTTACAAATGCATGCAAACGATTAATTACGAAATGATTCCCCATTCCGCATCCGAATCCGGTGATGGGATAAAAATTCTCCTCAATACCATTGTATCCACCTCAAGAATCAGTTTGCATGAAAGTCAGAGGCTCAACATATTGTAACGAGCCTGCTAGCGACCTCTATTGACTATTTGGCTAGCTCAGGCGTTCGGGAATATTCTAGAGATGGCGTGTGGACGGAATATCATAGAAGTTCGAGAATAGGTAAGAAGCTTCGTCTTCGGGTTTATATAAGGCGAATGGAGTGCACCGTAAGGCAGTCTCGGTGGGACACTCGATCGACGAGTGTCTCCGAATGAGTCTCCTCACTGGAGTGCTCGGGGAAGAGTTTGAATCTTCAAAGATAAGGCGGGCAACAGTGTAGATAAATAATTAAGTGTGAAAATAAATAAGTTTAGTGTACCAATAAGTTAGTTAAGTGTATAAATAAATAAATTAGCAAGTAAACAATATTTAAGCTAGGTTAATGTAAGTGTTAAGTAATTATTTAATAAATAAGCTACTATTAGTGTAAATAAATTACCGAAGTTTTAATATTCACAACCCTAGTTCGAGCCCCCGCAAACATGTTACATTGGTGTCAGGTGTGGGGTTGTGAATATTCGGGAGTAAAAATAAATAATTAATAATTAGTAATAAAGTAAGTGAAAATAAATATGGCTAATGGAAAACTACTTAAAGTCACCGCACTGAAAGAAAATTTTGAAGAACCAGATACACTTGGATTCAAGGCTTAATTGGTAAAACGTTTAATAGCAGCATTGGAATATAAATGTTATATTCCGGAAGAGTACACGGTTAAGTGTGCTGAAGATATCCGCTCGGCAATAAAATAAAAATAAAAAATAAAAATAATAAAAATGAAAGGGCAAGCGATTGGAAGATCTGGAAGTCGTGTGCCGAATATAAATATAATTGAAAATTCCGGAAAAATGAAGAGGGAAGTGATTAGAAGATCTGGAAGTGGTGCGCCAAATATAGAGCTAATGGAAAATTTCAGAAGAATGAAGAGGGAAGTGATTAGAAGATCTGGAAGTAGTGCACCGAATATAAGGCTAATGGAAAGTTCTGGAAAAATGAAGAGGCAAGTGATTAGAAGATCTGGAAATGGTGCGCTAAAGATGAAGATAATGGAAAATTAGGAAAGAATGAAAAGGCAAGCGATTAGATAATCCGGAAGTGGTGCGCCGAAGATGAAGCTAATGAAAAATTGGGAAGAATGAAAAGGCAAGCGATTAGAAGATCTGAAAATGGATCACCGAAAATGAAGCTAACGGACAAACGCGATGCGACACAAAGATTAACAGCAGAGTTCGAAAGAAGAAATAACTGATAAGGAAACTAAACAAGGATGAAGTCGCTAAAAGTAAAATTGTTATGGACAATGAAGTAAGTCCATGGATGTAGTCCAGAAGGTCGCGGGTGATGAACGACTGAGGGAGGATACTTGATTTGTGATATATGGACACTTTAAAGCAAATCTATGATGTAGTCCAGAAGGTCGAAGTTGATGAACGACTGAGGGAGGATACATGATTTGGGATAATTAGGCACTTTGAAGTATGTCCATGGCCGCGGTCCAGAAGGTCGTGGGCAAAAAAAAACGACCGAGGGAGGATACATGATTTGTGATATATGGACACTTTAAAGCAAGTCTATGATGTAGTCCAGAAGGTCGAAGTTGATGAACGACTGACGGAGGATACATGATTTGTGATAATTAGGCACTTTAAAGTATGTCCATGGCTGCGGTCCAGAAGGTCGTGGGCAAAAAAACGACCGAGCGAGGATACATGATTTGTGATATATGGACACTTTAAAGCAAGTCTATGATGTAGTCCAGAAGGTCGAACTTGATAAACGACTGAGGGAGGATACATGATTTGTGATATATGGACACTTTAAAGCAAGTCTATGATGTAGTCCAGAAGGTCGAACTTGATAAACGACTGAGGGAGGATACATGATTTGTGATAATTAGGCACTTTAAAGTATGTCCATGGCTGCGGTCCAGAAGGTCGTGGGCAAAAAACGACTGAGGGAGGATACATAATTTGTGGTATTTAGACACTTTGAAGCTTGTTCATGGAAGTAATCCAGAAGGTTGTAGGAGAGGAGCGACTGAGGGAGGACGAATGACTAATGTGGTAAGAGCGACTTTATTGTATTTGGAGGCATGTTACGAAACGTGTGGAGCATGGGCTGCAATAACTGTTCACTCAAAAGGTCTACGGAACCTTAGGGTGACATATAACGTCGGTGGTCTAATTGAGGAGATAACAGTAAAAGTAGCCAGTTTAGTTTCGGAAACAGATGTCAAAGTAAATTGATCATTAATAAATGGAATTGTGCGCCGTGCCAGAAGAACGTGGCAACCACCTCTAAAGATATAAGAAGAACAATTATACTCCTTGTTCGTCTCGAATACTCAGCAACATCAGAAAAAGTATGGAAACAGCTAGCCGTACGAGACATCGCGGAAGGGCTTTGAGATGCAGAAGAAAAGCACCTTTGACACCTAGGCGCGTATCTTGGATTTTGAAGCGAAAGCATTGTGCTTCAGAGGTACAGCGAGAGGCGAAGTGATGACTGTTGTTTGCAAATAGTCCCATAACAACCAGGGACACGCTTGTAGTTATCGTCACGCTCGGCTATCTAGATTTCGGGACGAAATGATCTTAAGGAGGGGGCAGTGTAACGAGCCTGCTAGCGACCTCTATTGAATATTTGGCTAGCTCAGGCGTTCGGGAATATTCTAGAGATGGCGTGTGGACGGAATATCATAAAAGTTCAAGAATAGGTAAGAAGCTTCGTCTTCGGGTTTATATAAGGCGAATGGAGTGCACCGTAAGGCAGTCTCGGTGGGACACTCGATCGACGAGTGTCTCCGAATGAGTCTCCTCACTGGAGTGCTCGGGGAAGAGTTTGAATCTTCAAAGATAAGGCGGGCAACAGTGTAGATAAATAATTAAGTGTGAAAATAAATAAGTTTAGTGTACCAATAAGTTAGTTAAGTGTATAAATAAATAAATTAGCAAGTAAACAATATTTAAGCTAGGTTAATGTAAGTGTTAAGTAATTATTTAATAAATAAGCTACTATTAGTGTAAATAAATTACCGAAGTTTTAATATTCACAACCCTAGTTCGAGCCCCCCCAGCAAACATGTTACAATATGTTCTAATAAGCCTATGCAATTCTGCACGATTTCTCTGTTAAATGGGCACTATAAATATATCATCCGTTTCTCTGCAAATGCCACCGAAACACCATAATTGTTAGCGATAGATGCGTCTTCGGTGGTATTTGCGAGTGTAAATATGCGTGCAGAATTACATAGGCTCATTAGAACTTTTATTCAGCCTCTTACTTTCATACACTCTGATTCTTGGGGTGGATACAATGGTATCGAGGAAGAATTTGATCCCATCACCGGATTCTGATGCGGAATGGGGAGTCATTTCGTAATTAATCATTTGCATGAATTTGTAAACAGGATTTCAACAAACCATTCTGCGGCTGGAGAAAGTATGGAAATAGTGTGTATACTACAAAGAGGAAAGACAGTGGCGAGAACTGAAAAAAAGTATTAAATTTTGTCGGAGTTGTATAAGAAGTAGTGAAAACAACGCCGCTAATTTATTCGCAAGATGTTTCTTAAAAATTTTAATCGCTCTCCAGGTAATATGTTGCAACATTTCTTTACAGACATCAAAAGAGTATATCCTGGAGTTAATATAGAAAATAACAATGCATCGTTAATAACTTAGAATAATTATATTTATTTCTCCAATTTACTTTTCGCATTCTTACTCGTTCGGTACTTTCAAATTTCCAGCTGATTTCAAAGCGCCATCTAACCTACGTCAGCTTAACTATTTGACTAAGATGGCCAATTTTAGTTCGGAAACAACGAAATTAAAACTGTTATATCTTTTGATTGGAATGGTTTGGACACTTGATATTATCTAATTTACTAACCTGGAATACAAAATTAACGCCCTACATACATTTCCATAAGGTTCAAGGGCGGCCTCACGATGTAAACTCTAACCTACAAAGTTCTCTACAAATTGAGAAAAGTATATCTGTTGGACCATTTATCTACTTTACGATTCAAGAAGTGAGTTTGGTAAATGTTAACGACATACACTCGCTCGCGAATCTTTTTCTATTTGGTATGAATATAAAACTGCACGAATGTGGAGTACGACACTCACTTTCTTTTTTTGAGAATTTTTGCCCCTTTGAAAATATTTCACTTTAAAATTTGAAGATTGGAAGTTTATTTACGCCATTTTCTATTGCGATTTCCGAAATCAGCTGTGCAACGTTGCCAGCAATTATGTTTCTTTTGTGACTCAAAAGGGGGCACTTAAGACATACTTTTCATTTTTATTCTCTTCATTTATAAATAAAAAACAATTGTATAGCATACTGTTTAACTTTTCTTAATGAAATTATAATGTATAATTTTAACCTATATAAGTAAATTTAAAACATTTAAATAAGTTTTAAGGATTACCACCTAGCGTGAACGCGTTAAGATAAATATTTAAAAAAAACATCATTAAGCAGTGGAGTATTGGAAACCTTATTATTTTAAAGTTTAAAATAATTAAAATTCTTAGTAAATATTAAATTTTTTTTTATAAGAGAAAAAGTTGGGGTAAACCGTAATGTCCTATATGTAAATATCCTAAACATTAGTACAAATGTATCATCACTATCTGCACCATGTTCTATTTCAATCAGTCCAATTTTAGGACTGAAGTATCTTAATAATAAAAAAAATTACAAAAATATCTTAACATTTAAAAAACTTTCTGAAAAGTCTTAACATTGACCTATTTTCAATATGCAGATTAGACTTTACATTGTACTGGCTTTATTATTTGATTAAAAGCTTAAATGGTTATCTATAATATTTTATTTTGTTCTTTTTTAAATGTCTGTTTCGGCAAATTAGAGGCCGTTCAAGTATTACGTAAGCACTAGAAAGGGGGTCTTTGTTTTGCTTATTTTTGATGACATGGGGAGTGGGGGGGTCTAGATGCTGATTACGTCAGCAGTAGATATTTACTTTTTTACACATACGGCAACCCACACATTGTCTATGCTTGAAAACGAAACGCATATTCGGGGAATCCTAACTAATGTTTACGTAAGGGGGCTTACTTTTGCAGGCAATGGGGTGGGTTAATAATTGTATAAAATCTGCTTACGTAATTGTTGAACGGCCCCTTAGGTATACTAGTAGTTTAAGGCATTAAAACTTTAAATTATCTAATTTAAAACAGTATTGTAAAAAATATATAAGGTGTGGATACTTAGTTCTAATATTTGAATATATTCGCTTTGCTTAAAGAGTCCACCAGCTTTAAGCTTTTCTCCAGGGCAACGCTGTAACTTTCTAATTTTGCGCGATATATATATTTTATTGTCGCGGATGACATTACAAGGGTTCGGCTGTATGAAAGAGACTTGACAACACTGTCTCACTTAAATTTCACTTTTAGTTAGTACATTAACCGCTAGTCGAATAGCTCCTAAGATCGAGCAAACTAACCGCAAAAGCGAGTGGTTGTCGTTAACAATTACCAAATATGTTTCCCTTTTTTTGCAATGGCTTCAGTATGGATGCATTTTTTTGTAGTTGTTTTGATCAAGTAATATAATGCATAAACCAATTGTTTTAGTACCACATGTAAGTAGTAATCTACAAAGAAGCATTAACAAGTTTAATATATTACTTTTTGTTTTAGAATTTAACTTTTATAAGATATTGGACATTACCATTATGATTAATTCCAATTAAAGATAGAACAAGATTTTGGATTTATTGACTGCATTTTTAAACGTTTTAATGGATTTAATTTTCGAATTTCGAAATAAATAAGGATCATTTTTATCAAATTATGTATATTATACTTACATATGAAACCCTACCATTTTCATTTCATGGCTGGATTAAATTAAATTCTGTATCAGATCAATATCTATGATTGTCAATTATATTTAACAAATTATTTGATTTTTTGATCATTCTATTCTTCGTTTTCAAATTACAAAAGTATTAATTGATACCCATAGCATTTTATGCTTTTTTCTTTAATTTGGTGATTATGAACCGCCATCGTATTTTATATAATACAATAAATTTAAACTCTGAAAAAGTACCTAAAATGAATGATTAGCACTAATTAAAATATTTTATTGAATTTACAAAAATTAATTAAAAATCTGTAAAAGAATAGAATAGTAATATAGCCCTGCCTAATCAAAAGCTAATGTTTCATCAAAAGACAAAAAATGAACCAAGGCTCGAAAAAAACAATCTAACACCCCACAATGTTAGAAAACCAAAATGCGCACATCATAAACCGTATATTTTTTTAACGCCCTGAAATAGACCTGAAAAAAATGATTAGTGTTCATTAGTATATTGTATTGTATTTCAAAAAATAATAAAAAAGCCTGAAAAGGAATGGATTAGTTACATAATAAAATCATTGGGCGCAAGATGCAAGAAAACGACCTAACACTTCCCACGGTGCTGGAAAACGCAATTTTTTAGGAAAATCTATTGACTACGGGTACAGTCCCTAAAACGTAACATTTTGTTACTGAACCCTTCTCCTCCTGGTCTTAAAATTAAATACTAAACCTGAAAATTGGGGATAATTGCTAAGCCACCCTCTTCTGCTACCCTAAACTCGAATCCCAGTTCAATGTATGATAACAAAGAAACAGAAACTCGCGTTTAAGATTGCAGCATTAAAGACGCGAGTAAAGAAAGGTGCCCCAATGCCTAGCCAGTGTGGCATGGGGCGGTACACAAATATCACATTTGTGCAACAACAGGGGGATGACCAGTCTCAAGATTGAATTTAAAATGTCATTAATTATTGAAATTAACAACAATTTATCGGGATAGTTATAAGAAAAGAAACTGGCCTGTCCAACTGCGTTGCACAGAAAATGGATTGAACTCAATAAATGGACTTGTTGCTCTCCTCTCGAGTTCTCAGAGTTACAAAAAATACAAAAAAAAATGGCGAGGGGGCAAGGGGTCCTTACGAAAGACAACATGACCAAAAACTCGAAACTTGAGCAACTTCCATTTGCAAAAACTTAAGCGATTAACGCTGTTTTTGCAGCTTATTGAGACAATCAAATAAACAGGAAAAAAGCATCATGGAAATGCAGCTCGGGAAATTTCCTTTGCATACACATCCACTTTGCTCATTTCCAAAAATAAAAAAATTACAGTGGTATTTCTGGTTTACATCAAATAAATTGAGGTTCCTATAATGTTCTTTGAATTTGGTTTTGAATAAAATTTATTTCGCTGGCAAAATGAATTGCGAAAATCTGATTATTAATTCAGTAAGATTGCAAGCAAACATATAAAAAAATGACGTCAATAAGAAAGAATTGTTACGACATTATATTTGAATTTCGACCATGTTTTCTTAAATTGATAGTTAAATTGAAAAATTACATTATATTTAATTGTAATACTTTTCTTCCATCTGACAATCGACTTAAAATTCTTTATTACTTTTCACATGTGAAAATCTGATTCATTTTTTGTCCAAAACCATTCTAAATTTTATTGAGTTGGGGCACCCTTAACTCAACAAAAATAGAAGGAAAATAAAAATTTTCACCAATTTTTAGCAACAATTCAAAACTGAAAATAAGACTAAAATATTCTTTAAAATAAATCAAAATTCGATTTGAATTTTCAAATAAATCTTAATTTAGAAAAATATCAAACATATCTCCACAGAACCAAAATCATTAATTTTAAACTTTTTAATTAATTGATTAACTTTAAAAATGAATAAATCAATTGGAATATTGTGTAATTACAGTTCAAAATAAAAAGTTTGAACATTATAGAATCTGAAGGAAAACGAATCAAAAATATTAAAAACCGACAGGAGTCTCAAAACTGCAACCCTAATGTATTTCAATTTTGAATGGTTGAACAAATGGCATTTGCAAAAAGTAAATTCAATTAAACAATCCTGAAATCAAACATTTAAAAATGCCATTCGCTGCAACCAACTTCCAGAAATATTGTAAGTGTATTTTTTTTAAATTAATTCAAGTCCTTTTTTGCAGGAAATCTTTAAAAAATTGTATGCCAAAAAATTATTTTTATTATTCTGTAAGTTCGGAAAATGATTTACTTTTTCAGCTGAAACTTCCAAAAAGGCGCAATTAGGATGATTTAACGCTATCGGCGTCCACAATTCACTCCCGATTGTCCCGAAGCCCGTTCAATTTCTGGAAGGTAAACAAGTCGCGAGATAAAAGTTTTAGAGACTCCTTAATACCAGAAACACCATCTGCAATGCTAAAAAAAATTCACTTACCGGAAAGTGTCTTCCTCCTCTTCCAACGTCCCAAGGCTGGACGGACCTACCTGATGTCCCAGTTATAGATGTCTTGTACAAAAGAAGATCTCAGCAATCCCCGGTGCAACCCTCATGGACCATCAGGCACTCCCGAATGGACCCGCACTTTCAGCAACTTCACCACCAACCAAGAAGTCTTTTTTAAAAACACAACGTGCGATAATCTGATTTAAAGGGACCACTACTTTTACTGGGAGGGTGATCACTCGGTTAAAAGACTACGAAACAAATTCGGTTCGCGCACTCACTGACGACGAAGCTTTTAGACAGTCCAGCTTTTCGCGACGACTTCCACGAGAAACGAAAGAGCACCGGACCCTATCGTGCTGAAAAAAAGGCCCCATTATCTAGAAGAAGTGGACAACTTCTTCCAGAAATAACATTTTGACTGGATGCCCAACAAATAACTCTGTTAGCATACAATCTACCTCAACCTGAAATAAAAGATATTAATTTTTCGGTTAAGTGTGGTAGCCAATTAAAAAAAATCAGTTTCTAGAAATCGTACAAGTTCTGAAATAAAGATAATAAAAGAACACATATATTTATATCTGTAAAGAAAAATCAAATATATTTTGCAACTCCTTGCATATGCATGGCTATGCTCATGGGCAATAGAAATCTATGCAATTAGTTTTTAAAGGTTACCTTGCCACCATCTCTTGCCAAAAATTAGTTGTTCTGCAATAGCTAGCTACTATCAGTTTCTCCTTATTGGGTTTATAAATAAAAACCTTCCATGAAATATAATAAATGATTAAATAAAGCTGGGAGAAACCCCAAACTAAATTGTTTCAAGACTTTTTTGAATTTGCTCCGTAGGAAGTTTCGTCAATCTTGAAATAATTAAATTACTGAATTCCAAAATAAATCTTCAGAAATAAAAATTTCTAACAAGTATAGTCGGCCAATTTTAACATCACTTGAGAACCTGTAACAAAAATTATATTAGATTTTAGGATACTTTGCAGGATAACAAAGGACATTTTTCTTTAATTATTGCTAATAACCAGCAATATTAATTTTCAATAAAAAAACTTTATTAAAAATCAAGAATGAGAACCAAAACGGATGAAAATCTACAAAGACTATTACGTTCCATATGATTTTCTGCAATGTTTTGTTGATTGCTGTTCGTAGAATACTAAAAACAGACTAAACACAAATTAAAATGGTATCTAAAAATGCTTGTTTGAAGTATGGTAGTTAATTCTGCTGCTGTAAATCCACATCAAAAATCACGAAAATGAGACTGTACTTCTAACAATAAAAGAATCATTAGAGCACGTACACGTTTAGTTTCAATATATCTTTTGATAAACCTAAAATACAACATTTTAAGTGCATGTTTCAAATACGATTGCTTATAAATTACCTTGTAATGCATTCGTAACGACATTTTATTAATAAAGATGGCAAAATTGATCCCAAATCAATATATAATGTATCACTTAAATTACAATCCAAAGTATTAATCACATCCATGGAAAAGTACAAGTACGAATCCTAAAAGAATATATGCACAAATATTAATTTCAGATAGTATGGAACTAAAAATCAAAACAAAGCTCGCAATCTTAATAAACATTATTATGCAATTTCAACACCTTAATTCAACTACTCCATTAATTCAACAGCAAACCCAAAAAAATATAATTATTAATCAGCTCCTTTAAAAACCACCATTTTAAAACAGTAAGTACAAAGCAGTTTAAATCACATCCATGCATAAAATAAACCACTTCATATCTGCATTACCTAAACAAGCACTTCCAATAATTGTATTAAAAAATATTCATTCGTTTAAACACATTTAAATTCGTTAAGGCTGCGCGCCGCCGTGTATTTTACATATGCCACGACTTCTGGATTTCAGAGAAAACTAAGCCACGTAGAAAGTTCAAATTTTAGGGCAACAATTTAGACGTAATTTTGGATGCTTCCTTTTTTGAAAATTTGGAAAAACTTTAATAGTTTTTGAATGAACAGAAAAACTGTAAAATTTTGAAAATCAAATTTAGACGAAAAGGAAGCACGCGTTTTACTATTTACTTTAACACTGCGCAAACCGTTTTTAAAAATTTTGAGTATTTTTTGAGATAATAGAGAAGTTAGATTTAACCAATTTTTCCTGCAGTTTTATGGTTGGCAGTTCAGGTATTGCCTCGCAGATGGCCAAGCACCAAACCGCAACCTTGAACGAATATATTACAATGGCAATCTTAATAACATACTTCATCGGAACAAGCTTTTTATTAATTCTAGAAAACGCTACATTTTTTTATCTAACCGTATATATAGATGTATATAATAAACGTAAATAGCTATTTTAAATTAAATGATCTTCCATTGTCGTAGAGAGAGTCATGATAGTTGTATAGAGATGCAAGATATCGATCTTTACGGTGATTTGAAAAACGTTCAAAATATTAAGTTGTTACAGGTGTAGTTTTATCGGTCAAACTCGCATACTTTCGTCTATTTTCGACATATTGTCTCGTCTCGTAAAGAGATGATTACTTACTTCCAATATGATTTCAAATCTTATATTCAGAGAACTTTCATGCGATTTCGATTGATGGGCGGGGGGGGGGGGGGGCAAAGCAAGCGTCGGCGCGCAATTCAAAAACTAGTTTAAATTTAAGAATACATATTTATTATGTTATGAATCTTAATTAATGCGATTTGTTTTATTAATATTACAAAGTAACATAAATATGTGTATAAAATTGTAAAATACTTTTTTTTTAAATAAAAGATAATCATTATAGTATTGCAGAAAAGCGCTAATGATTAATTTTCTGGATTTCTTTTATTTGTTCTGATGATATGTTTATTATTTTTAAATATAGTTCTAATTTTATTTATTATAATTATACCATAAATAAATGTTGAAAATACTTTGATACTAATGTTTTTTAGTCCAATTATTATATGTATTTATTAATTTTTTTTTTTCTGTATAAATTTTTAATTTATTTTATATATCGAAATTATTTATAATTGTAATTAAAAAATAACTAACGAAATTTTAAGCGCAGAAAAACATTTTGTGGTAAAAATATGCACCCTGATAAGGGGGTAAGAACGAAAAAAGTTAAATTTTGCAAATATCAGGTAGAAATAAATACTTATATCGTAAATAAATACTAAACAATTCAAATTCTTTAACAATTGGAAATGACCGGGAAACACAAAGTACATATTTAAATTGCATACCTTCAATAAATATCTTCTCAAGGTGGCATATTTTTGCAGGGATCGACAATTTTGGAAGCAGATGATAACGAAATTTATTTTATTTTATTATCTATGTATGCTCCCAGAAAATGTTTACCAAAATTGGCATACTTCAATTGCTTGATAGCCATTTAATGAAAATGAATATCAAAAAAATAAAATCTTCGATAATTTCACAAGCTTTGCCGTTTGATTAATAAAAATATCATTATTTTGAAAAAAGCACAAAAGCTTAGAAGTTGGGTTGTTTTAGGTTTTATTAATTTTGTTGTGTAAAACTCTTTGATTTATCAAAAATTCAAAATTATACTTTTTTAAAGACGGGCGATCTCTAGCTCTAATATAAATTCAATTTTACATCTTCAAAAATCTTTCTGGGCTCGCGATTCTCTAAAAAACTAAAAATTTTAATCAAAAACATATAACATCTATAGTAGGTTGCTTCGTTTATAAACGTTGTTTTTTAAATTTACGCTTCATTGAGAAAATATTGTTCTAAACAGAAGAATAAATTTTCACTAAATTTCAATCTTTAATTTTAATGGGTTATTAGTTAATTTTAAAATTTTCACATTTATTTAATATTTGAATTTGTATCTCTGCTGCATTTTAGGTAATTGTGTTTGTTATGGAATATTGTAGGAAAAATAACAATCTTTAAAAGTACCCCATAGTTAGATCTGTCACTTCGATGGTTTCACGGCTAGTAAAAAGATAAATGACAATTTTAAAAGATATTAAATTTTCTACAAAAAAGGTCTTCAGTCAACAGTTGTAAAGATAATAAATAAACGGTTATTTGAAAATTTAAAATGGAATTTTTAATACGATAATACAAATATCTTTTACATGTTTATGCGTTGGAATTTATTTATCTTATAAACTAATCGCTTTACAGCTTAGACTCTACGGTGGGCACTTTTAAAAATCGATATTTTCTTTACAATTTTTCGCAAAGAACAAGATAATTCTATAAAATGCAGAAGAGATACAGATAGGGGAGACCGGGTATGGTTGTGTCACGGGTAGGTTGTCACCATAAGCCATAACAGCAAACCTAATGAATTAATAAATTTGTTTACCCGTGTTAAAGAAGCCGAGCACAATACCTCCTTGCGTACTTCACTTCAGTTCTCTCTGAAATACCGTTTAAGAAATATATACGTTTGTATTTTTTGTACAGTGAAAGTAATTTTTTGTGAATCTGTTTTGAGTCTAGTAAGTATATTTAAATTTTGCAGTGATATACTTTTTCGTGTATTTATGATGTTTAAGATATGCTTCATGACATTATTCATATGGTTTCTTAAATGACCATTGATTTAAATTTATTTTGGGAGTTTATTGTCCAAAACTGTTTTGGGGAAAGTTGGCTCAAGTTAACGGGGGCTAGTTGTCACCTGTGCAAAGTAACCATGAATATGTGCGGCTTTTTTTATGGGTTTCTAGGAGTTTTACTACATAAATGATTGGCTGTAATTATACATTTGTCATTTTTGTTACCATAACCTAAGTTCGTTAGATAGAATAGGTTAGGAATAGCATATGCATTTGATTTGTCGTTTTGTATTTTACCTTTTATTTAGCGGGTGATTACCTACCCCAGACACTATGACAACCATCCCTTATACACGGGGTTGAAAGTCGCACTTTTTTTTTCAAAATAATTATAATATCTGCTCATTGGATAATGGTAGAGAAAGTCTTTTTTTTTTCTTAAACTAGAATAAAAACATTATATATTGATATATAAATGTCATTTATAAATTAAGACCATGGGCTCTAAAAATACAAAAAAAAAATGTGACTTCCAACCCCGGTCCCTTACATATTTAAAAAAAACTGTAAATTCACGTGTTAAATGCATGGAAAAAATTTTAAATTAACTAGCGACCACTTAAAATTAAAATTAAAGATTGTTTGGAGATTTTTTTTTCTGTTCTAAAACAATATTTTGTCTCTGAACCGCAAAAATAATTGTTTAAAAACGAAGCACCCTAATACATATATTTCTTTTATGGTGGATAATTAAAATGTTATTTTTGGGATAAAATTTAAAAGCGAAATATGACAACTATTGTGCGCCCGGAGTAGTATATAAATGATTAAAATTTGCAGTAATTTTAGTATTGGAAACGTTACGCACAAAAGTTTTATTAAAATCGTTTAACTTATTATAAATGTAATAATAAATAATATTAAAAATCGTTATTATAATATTGAGTTGAAAGGGTTGAAAATTATTTTTTTAATATTAACACATTTTAAGCGGGTAACCAAAGTGACTAAACTGATGTGCGTAGCGGACAAAATTTGTGTAAAATTGCGCGTGTGAAATCTAGTACATATATACATTAACACATTTCAATAAAAATTGATAAAATCATAATAATTTATTTTTATATAAACAAATGTTAAAGAAGTATCGTTGAGTCTAAACAAAAATTATGCGCTGTAAACCTATAGAGTTTTTATATAGTTTTTCTGGAAAACTGTTAAAGTATGTTTGTGCAGCAACGCAGGAGCTTTTGTAACATTTAATGTAGGTACAAAACATATACTTCTCAGTTAAAAATTTTGCCATTTTGAATTATTTATAAGGTAATAATAATTATTATTCAAAAAACATAATATATCAGTCAAAAAATAAATATAATGACATTGACTTGTCTTATGCTGTTTTATTATTCTTTGATAATTCATGACTACTTGATTTAAAACAGAAAAATTTAATATTGTTAATAATTTTTTTATTTATATATGGGTTGTTATACATGGTTGAAAAGAGAAAAAAAATGCTATTTAACTATGTAAAGATCTAATATGGTATCGATTTAAAATAAGACAGTTGGTATCAATTTTTGGAAGCTGCCATTTTGAATTTAATTTTGACTTAATTTCTATCTGAATTTTATGAAACCTAGTAACTTTTATATTAAACTTTTTTTTGTAAATTTTATAATTACAAAGTTATTTGACATTAAAGAAAATAACAATTTTCAGTTTTTTTACGATTATTTCGTAACTATTCGGAATTTTACAATTTTCTTAACGGAATCTGAATTGGCACCTAAAACTGCAAAACATTGCTCTTTTAACCAAAGTTCTATCTCCACTAATAAGAAAGATATCTATGTTAGCCTACTTAATTTGGGACACCATGTATATATAAACGGTTGTTTTAAAACAAACAAACCATTGGACGCCGGTCATTCGTGCAATTCAGTTTAATGATAATTTTTTCGTAATCATAGAATTTTTATGAACAGAAAACTTACGTTTTTTGCTCAAAGAAACTCGGGTTTTTGGCATTTAGTAAAAATGCAATTAATAATAAAGGCAATATAAAAAATATCGCTCAAGCACACTAAATGTAAAAAATTGCATATGCGTTCAACACAAGAGTAGAGAACAACACATGCAAAACATTTCCAGCGATACCGTTTCGAAAGTTTTTTCGTTAATTTCGTTAAATCATAGTGTGCAGCGAATATTCAAATAAAAAGCGCAAAACCATTTAAGTATAATAAAGGTCTTTTAATCATATTTATGTAATATGATTTTGTAAATAATCTATACTAAATTATTTTTTATTACACTTTTTCAAACAAGAAAATGTTTGATGCACTTGTGTAGTAATAGTCAAGAATGAGATTAATGTAACAAATTAAAATAATCATAATATCGTATATTAATTAGTTGTTTTAAAAATATAGTTCAAATAATAATAATTAAATCATGTCCATAATGCATATGAAATGTATCGTATTCAAAGCAAAGCGTTTTTAAACGTGAATCGTGGTTCCAACCACCGATCGCCTAGCGGTGAGTAGTTTATTCAGTGTGGGTCCGTAACATTGATAAAAAGTCCAATATCGCGATGTATTCGCCACCTGGATCTTGTTACAATTTTTGTTTGTCGGCGCGCAGCCTTAATAAGAGTTAACCAAAAATAATTTTTTTAAGCAACATTATAGTGACTTACTCAGTTACAGAGAAAAGATATTGTAGAGAAATACAATCTCCGTATAAATTGTTGGCAACCCGAACCTCTTGCGGGAAATGGCCGGTACTAAAATTTATATCGGCGAATTTAAAAAAACCGTTAGGCATGAGCATTTTTTTCCCGCTTTACTGCCAGTTTTATTCAAGAATTATTAATTTTAAATTAATTAAACGCAATTAGTTTATTTTTCACATTTATCACTTAATATATCATGTACAAATATAAAACAGCATACAATACCTCAAAATAAACATACAAATTAACAACAAATATATATCGGTACTCACATATTATTTTTAAAATACAAAAAAAATGAATCGTCTTTATACATACAATCTAAAACAATAACAAATAGAACTTATTAATTGTAATTCACTATAATTAATAAGTTCGACTTGTTATTCTTATATTAGCAAAAAATCTTAATTTTAAGTACAAAAATTAAATATAAAATCATATTTTTTACAATAAAAACT
>JARFIZ010000148.1:0-33226 GCA_036325965.1 Sinopyrophorus schimmeli
AACTTTCGTACAAAAGTATGTATCGGACATTTTTGTACATAGCCTCGTTATTGAGCTCTAAAATTCAGAAATAATTAAAAAATGTTCGCATGTTATTTAAATGGAAAATGCAAAATTGCGTTCAAGATCCACTAAATATTAATATTAAGGGCCCAAATTTTAACAGGCGTCTTATTTCCTCTTTATACAACCATTAATCATGTGAAATTAAAAAAAAAAACAATGATCTAATTTTTTGAACCAGTCTAATGTATCTGTGTAAAATGTAACAAAATCTTATTGAAATACAATTATTAATTTTCAACAAAAAAAAGCAAAGCGAATTTTAAATCCTGCATACATATACATAGTATGTGTATGTAGAAAAACATATCTCACATCAGAGAACTCATAAATTTTTATGCTTCAGAGAAACATCAAGATTAAACGTTATTTTAGCCTTTTTTTGCTTATTAAAGGTAATGATTTATTGTTTCCTTTCGCATTTTTGCAATCTTTTAATCTTACATGTATATTTAGGGCGCTTCCGACCATCATTTTAAGAATAAAGATGTATCTACCACTATATTAACATCTTAATACAAAAAGCAAAGTAAATCATTAATATTTTTTATTAAACCCAGATAAAATTCTAACTTTAATATTGAAGGTAGCGATAACAAACTTAATCAATAAAAGTTATAAACAAAATCGACAAATATTATTTCCAAATTATATATTCGGGTGACATCATTTGAAAAAAAACTAACTTATTTATGGTTGACAATAAGTAAGTCAATAAATTAGAGTTTTTTGAAATTTTTTATTCTTGGGGACTATTCCTATATAAAATATCTAGAGCTACTGATGTTATTAAATTAAATATTATATTTTATATTTCTTGACGTTGTGAATACAATTTAAATACGATTTGTCTAAAAAAAATCAAATCCATTATAGGGTAAATGCGCCGGTTGACGGCCAGTTAACTAAAATCTGAAGTTTGAACTGAGCTAGAAAATTTAAAATTCTTTTAAATGTATTTTTTTTGTTCTGATAACTTAGTCTATTGTTATTTTAGATTCAGCTATAAAAAGTCTTTAAAAACTAGAATTAATTTAAGAAACTAGACTTCTTTTAAAAATGTCCAATATTACCATTGCTCGGCCTTCAAACACTATTTATCGACATTGTATAAGCTGGACCTCGGCCCGACAATGCGACGTTGAATTTTAGTTATTTTAGCTAGCTAATCGCATATTTTATTATTTATTTTTAGTTATTTTAGCTAGCTAGTCACATTTTTATTTATTAGCAAGAAATGCAAACTTTATTAACCCTAGAAGGCTAGTCATCATAAATTTTACGACGACCGATTACAAATTACTTTATATTTTGTCTACAACATCGAGCTAAATTATGTTCAAATTGGCAATCTAAGCATAACAAACATCAATAACTATTCTTAAAATGTATTAATAAACAATGTCTGAAGTTGTACAAAATGTTTCCTTAACTTTAATTGATTTTATTCAACCACAAAATCACATTTATAGTCCTCATTTGCAGCTTCCTCATATAAAATCCCATAAATTTGGTGCATTTTAAGTGATACCATCGCGTACAAGAATCGCATCCAATATTTTTGTCGTTGTTCTCTTCTGTATCACTATTAAGTTCACCATCACAGTTCGAGCAATGAATTTTTGTTAATAAATTTTCGTTAATAAAGGTGCAGGTCCTGGTTTTTTTAAAGTATCTTTCGCTCTGCCATGAATCCTATTCTGAATTGTTGTTCTAGGAACCCCATATCTTTTGCTCGCTTTACGAATGAATAGTCCATTTTCCCGAATTTCATAAAGGGCTCGTTTAAGACATTCTTCTGGATAAGAATATAATTTTCTTTTTATGGTTGAGCACCTTGTGTTTTGTGTTTTGTTTTTTGTTTTTTTTATTTATTCTTACACTTTTTAAAAGATGGCATCTATAAAAAACGAAATATTAATACGTATCCGACAACCGACCCTTTTATATGCCTCTATAAAATCATTACAAACAGTAGTATTCGATAACCGGCAAAATCATACTGTTTTTCAGGCCTTCTTTAAGACCGTATAATATATGGTAAAAAACATTGTTATTTGGGCGGCCGAAAATTAGACACAACATTCCCAACAATAAACTCTACGAGGTTTATCAAAAAAGAGCGGTAAATGCGTAAGCCTTAATACAAATAAACATAATTAATTGGCAATGTAACAGTTGCCGTTTTCGGCCGCGGCAGCCGCGAAATAGAATATCGCAAATTTATTTGAACCGTTTAGCGGCCTTTTAATAATATTTAACAATTTCAATCAAATTATCTAAATTTTGTCTATAATGATAAAGAAACATATGATACCTTATACTTAATTACTTCTAAGATTTATAACGAAGAATTATATGAAATACTTACTGTTAAATAAATGTTTGCGCACTACCACTTTGAATCACAAAACTTAGAATTGAGAGAACCGTTGCACTTGCTTTTATTTGCATTAACCAGAAATCTATACAGAAAGTCATAACAGGAAATTGAGGTATTATAATTAATACTAAATATGAGTGTAACTAAATAGCGCATGACAAGTTTGTTTAACAAGTCGTGTTTTATTGTTTTTACAAATTTTATTGCTGACGGGCAGAGATCTGGCGCCGGACGGCTGTCTGGCGCATTTACCCTATTTTTCGGTTTATTTATGCATCTATAGAAAAAAAAAGTGCAGTGAAAAATATTTAAACAAGTTGGAACAGCACAGCAATTCATTAGCCATTAACCTCCTTGATAATAGTAAGAACATTAAACGTTTAAATAGATATAAACCTCTGGATTTGCCCCCCAGGTTTTAAAATAGTTGTAACATGTACTGCTTAGGAAATAGTTAAGTTGTATGTAGCTTTTAAGAAAACTTAGGGTTAAGGTTTAAGGCTGCGCGCCGACAAACAAAAATTGTAACAAGATCCAGGTGGCGGATACATCGCGATATTGGAATTTTTATCAATGTTACGGACCCACACTGAATAAACTACTCACCGCTAGGCGATCGGTGGTTGAAACCACGATTCACGTTTAAAAACGCTTTGCTTTGAATACGATATATTTCATATGCATTATGGACATGATTTAATTATTATTATTTGAACTTTATTTTTAAAACAACTAATTAATATACGATACTATGATTATTTTAATTTGTTACTTTAATCTCATTCTTGACTATTACTACACAAGTGCATCAAACATTTTCTTGTTTGAAAAGTGTAATAAAAATAATTTAGTATAGATGATTTACAAAATCATATTACATAAATATGATTAAAAGACCTTTATTATACTTAAATGGTTTTGCGCTTTTATTTGAATATTCGCTGCACACTATGATTTAACGAAATTAACGAAAAACTTTCGAAACGGTATCGCTGTAAATGTTTTACATGTGTTGTTCTCTACTCTTGTGTTGAACGCATATACAATTTTTTACATTTAGTGTGCTTGAGCGATATTTTTTATATTGCCTTTATTATGAATTGTATTTTTACTAAATGCCAAAAACCCGAGTTTCTTTGAGCAAAAAACGTAAGTTTTCTGTTCATAAAAATTCTTTGATTACAAAAATATTATTATTAAACTGAATTGCACGAGTGACCGGCATCCAATGGTTTGTTTGTTTTAAAACAACCGTTTATATATACAGGGTGTCCCATATTGAGTAGGCTAACATGGATATCTTTCTTATTAGTGGAGATAAAACTTTGGTTAAAAGGGCAATGTTTTGCAGTTTTAGGTGCCAATTCAGATTCCGTTAAGAAAATTGTAAAATTCCGAATAGTTACGAAATAATCGTAAAAAAACTAAAAATTGTTATTTTCTTTAATGTCAAATAACTTTGTAATTATAAAATTTACAAAAAAAAGTTTAATATAAAAATTACTAGGTTTCATAAAATTCAGATAGAAATTAAGTCAAAATTAAATTCAAAATGGCAGCTTTCAAGAAATTGATACCAACTGTCTTATTTTAAATCGATACCATATTGGATCTTTACATAGTTAAATAGCATTTTTTTTTTCTTTTCATCCATGTATAACAACCCATATTTAAATAAAAAAATTATTAACAATATTAAATTTTTCTGTTTTAAATCAAGTAGCCATGAATTATCAAAAAATAATAAAACAGCATAAGACAAGTCAATGTCATTATATTTATTTTTTGACTGATATATTATGTTTTTTGAATAATAATAATTATTACCTTAGAAATAATTCAAAATAGCAAAATTTTTAACTGAGAAGTATATGTTTTGTACCTACATTAAATGTTACCAAAGCTCCTACGTTGCTGCACAAACATACTTTAACAGTTTTCCAGAAAAACTATATAAAAACCCTATAGGTTTACAGCGCGTAATTTTTGTTTAGACTCAACGATAATTCCTTAACATTTGTTTATATAAGTATAAATTATTGTGATTTTATCAATTTTTATTGCAATGTGTTAATGTATACTATATGTACTAGATTTCACACGCGCAATTTTACACGAATTTTGTCCGCTACGCACATCAGTTTAGTCACTTTGGTTACCCGCTTAAAATGTGTAAATATTAAAAAAATAATTTTCAACCTTTTCAACTCAATATTATAATAACGATTTTTAATATTATATATTTTTACATGTATAATAAGTTAAATGATTTTAATAAAACTTTTGTGCGTAACGTTTCCAATACTAAAATTACTGCAAATTTTAATTATTTATATACTACTCCTGGCCCACAATAGTTGTCATATTTCGCTTTTAAATTTTATCCCAAAAATAACATTTTAATTATCCACCATAAAAGAAATATATGTATTAGGGTGCTTCGTTTTTAAACAATTATTTTTGCGGACCAGAGACAAAATATTGTTTTAGAACAGAAAAAAAATCTCCAAACAATCTTTAATTTTAATTCTAAGTGGTCGCTAGTTAATTTTAAATTTTTTTCATGCATTTAACACGTGAATTTACAGTTTTTTTTAAATATGTAGGGGGAGACCGGGGTTGGAAGTCACATTTTTTTCTTTTGTATTTTTAGAGCCCATGGTCTTAATTTATAAATGACATTTATATATCAATATATAGTGTTTTTATTCTAGTTTAACAAAAAAAAAAGACTTTCTCTACCATTATCCAATGAGCAGATAATATAATTATTTTGAAAAAAAAAAGTGCGACTTTCAACCCCGTGTATAAGGGATGGTTGTCATAGTGTCTGGGGTAGGTAATCACCCGCTAAATAAAAGGTAAAATACAAAACGACAAAACAAATGCAAATGCTATTCCTAACCTATTCTATCGAACGAACTTAGGTTATGGTAACAAAAATGACAAATGTATAATTACAGCCAATCGTTTATGTAGTAAAACTCCTAGAAACCAATAAAAAAGGCCGCACATATTCATGGTTACTTTGCACAGGTGACAACTAGCCTTCGTTAACTTGAGCCAACTTTCCCCAAAACAGTTTTGGACAATAAACTCCCAAAATAAATTTAAATCAATGGTCATTTAAGAAACCATATGAATAATGTCATGAAGCATATCTTAAACATCATAAATACACGAAAAAGTATATCACTATGCAAAATTTAAATATAATTACGAGACTCAAAACAGATTCACAAAAAATTACTTTCACTGTACAAAAAATACAAACGTATATATTTCTTATACGGTATTTCAGAGAGAATTGAAGTGAAGTACGCAAGGAGGTATTGTGCTCGGGCTTCGTTAACACGGGTAAACAAATTTATTAATTTATTAGGTTTGCTGTTATGGCTTATGGTGACAACCTACCCGTGACACAACCATACCCGGTCTCCCCTATCTGTATCTCTTCTGCATTTTATAGAATTATCTTGTTCTTTGAGAAAAATTGTAAAGAAAATATCAATGTTTAAAAGTGCCCACCGTAGAGTCTAAGCTGTAAAGCGATTAGTTTATAAGATAAATAAATTCCAACGCATAAACATGTAAAACATATTTGTATTATCGTATTAAAAATTCTATATTAAATTTTAAAATAACCGTTTATTTATTATCTTTACAACTGTTGACTGAAGACCTTTTTTGTAGAAAATTTAATATCTTCTGTAAGACTCATAGCTCCCTCTCATCGAGGACCACATAACGATTATTTTTACCACCCCTAGCCGGTCGGTAAAGAAGACGCGCCCCGGAAGGAACGCACCCGGAACCCGCATTCTACATCGTGGTGCAGTGTTGACCGGTTGTGCCATAAGAATTTTGTATTATTTTGTAACTTTTGTGAACATTTGTCTTTGGACATTACATCATTTTTTGTATTAATTGTATCTCTCGCGGTAGCTCCGCCGCAAAGAAGCCTTTTTAGTACCACGTGGGTACCATTTTTTTTTACTTTTTGAAAATTCATCGGTGGCAGAACCCCTTCTCCGTAGAGCCCCTTGTGAGCACTACAAATTGGCGCCCAACTCGTGGAGCCATCTTTGAAAATTGAGAGGTAAGAAACGTTACAACGTCGACAACTAAGCAGCCTCGTGCTTCAGCGTCAGGTTACTCGCTGAGGTCCCAAAACCGAGAAGCTAAAGTCGTACAAAAAAAAGCTACAAAAAAGAACAAAAGATCGCAACAATGAACAACCAGATCGTGATGACGAACGATCAACTGCAAAATCTAATCATGAGCATCACAACTCAGATGGGCAACGCAAGTAACCAACACCTAAATGTAGAATCCCCGCTCACCGGTACATTTACCGCGTGCAACTCCAGATTTGCGGGAGAAAAGACGAAGATGTGGACGCGTTCATCGACGCCATTACAATCTATAAAGAATGCGCAAACGTGTCGGACGAAAATTCAACAAAAGGACTAGCTATGCTGTTGGACAAGGGAGCCGCTATTTGGTGGAAAGGGCAAAATATCATGCAACACGTGGAAAGATGCGCTGGATGGTCTGCGGCATGCGTTTGGCAGCACTATGCCATCCCACAAAGTGTTTCGCACATTATTTTCGCGGGAACAAACAGAAAAGAACCAACGGACGTTTTCGTGAACAAAGCACGTGCTTTGATGGCCCATTTACCTAGAGACCCCGATTTGCCAATAGTGTACCAGTTGGATATGGTGTACGGTCTGTTACACAAACGGATTCGCCGCGCCATTACACGTGATTCTTTTACAACATTTGAAGAACTCATCACAAAAGCACGGTCGGTAGAGGACACAATGTTAGTGCGCGAGCGCGAGATGCCTCACCCCAAACCACAGCAAAGATCCCAAACCTTCAAACAAAGTGCGCGTAAAGTGTGAGTTTTGCCGGAATTTTGGACATGCGCAAGCGGAATGCCGCAAGTTTGCCGCGCAAACTCGGGCACGGACGGACACTCCAACTGCCGAGGTGGTTGACCCTCCACGACCCGCAATCATATGTTTCGGTTGCCAGGAACCCGGACATATAGTTTCAAATTGTCCCTCCAGCAACCGCCGCACCACATCGACGAATGCCGTCAGCTTCATGATGCTGGAGATGGCCGATGACAACAACGATCTCCACAGCCGCCCAGTCGTGGGTGTAGAAATCGCTAACCTTCGAGGAATCGTTTATGTAGACAGCTGCTCTACCAACTCTGTGGTTGGAGACCGTCTACGTAAACACCTACGAACGGAAAATTACCCCTATGTTGAAGTAAGTCGTAGCGTCACGCTATGAGACGGGATCCCACAACAGCACGTCGTCAGAGACTACGAGCTGCCGGTCGTTTTGGAAGAACGCACTTTCGTGACACATTTCTACGACGTCCCCAATTTTGGACGACCCACCACATTGTTGGGAGTGGACTTCATTCGACTCTCAGGTATGCAAATTAACTTAAAACACAATACCTGGCGCTTTGAAGACGATCCCCAAGTATTTCGTTTCGTCAACGCCTTGAGCGACGACGCCGGTCAACCCACGATCGAAACGGTTGCACTGACCCCCGGAGAAGCAACGTGCTTATCCCCTATAGAAAAGAACCAGCTGGAGGCGCTATTGGAAAAGGTATCCACGCAGTTCAGTCCGCCAACGGATTCATCACCGTTTGCAGAACACTGCATCTCTTTAACGTCCGATGTTCCAATTGCACTACCACCATACAGACTTAGCCCGCCCAAGACGCAGGTGTTACGGGCCGAAGTTAACCGTCTTTTGGACCTACAGATCATCACGGAATGCGATTCGCCGTATTCTGCGCCCGTTGTGCTGTTGCAGAAAACCGACGGCAACGCTCGACTGTGTGTGGACTACCGGCGCCTAAATTCAATTACAGTTCCAGATCGTTATCCGCTACCGAGGATAGACGACCTGCTGCACGCGACATACAGGTCTCTCTTTATGACGACCCTCGACCTACAATCTGGATACCACCAAGTTGCCGTGCGAAAGGAAGACCGCGATAAAACCGCTTTTATCACGCCATTCGGGACGTACCGCTTCAATCGCATGAGTTTTGGTCTGCGAAATGCTCCCGCAACATTCCAAAGGCTGATGGATAAACTACGCACAACTTTGCCAGAGGTTATCCTTCTGGCCTACCTCGACGACTTAATCATTCTATCTCCGGACTTCAAGACCCACCTTGAAGATTTACGAAAAATTTTCTTACAGCTAGAACGATTTAAACTAAAGGTAAACCGAAATAAACGTTCCTTTGCTTGTTCGGAGGTGAAGTACCTCGGACACATCATAACCCCAAGTGGACTACAACCTGACCCCGCCAAAGTGGCTGCGATTTCCGCCAGGGCTATGCCGAGAAACCCAAAAAAAGTGAAAAGCTTCTTGCAAACCGCCTCATGGTTTCGCCGATTCGTTCCGGACTTTGCCAGGATCGCACAACCCATTTGTGCCCTAACCCGGAACAACGCTCCGTGGAAATGGGAGCAACCCGAAGTCGACGCCTATGAAAACCTGAAGACGTCGCTGACGACCGCACCAATTCTGAGGCAGGCCGACCCGACGCAACCCTTCGTTTTAAAGACAGACGCCAGCGCGTATTCATTAGGTGCATGTTTACTCCAGGGGGAGGCTGAAGAGCAACGACCGGTAGAATACGCCAGCCGACTGCTTACGGTAGCGGAACATCTAAAGAAATGTACGGAGTGTTTGCGATACAAACCAACCAACCTAAAACCAGCGGGTTTGATCCAGACTCCAGTTCAAGCACAGCGCTTCGCAACGCTTGCGATGGACCTTTTTGGTCCCCTACCCGAAACTGCGAATGGAAACAAGTGGTTGTTTGCCGTAGAAGACACAGCAACAAAATACATGGAGTTGTTTCCCCTTTAGCCGTGCCACTGCGGAGAACTGCTCCAGGTGCCTGATCGACGAAGTTATCCTACGCCATGGATGCCCGCGGAGGATCATTTCCGACAACGGGGTGCAATTCGTTAGCCAAGTGATGCAGCAAATCGCTTACTCGCTAGGAATTCACCAGAGTTTGATACCTGTGTATCACCCGGCCTCCAACCCCGAGGAGCGCCGAAATCGTGAATTAAAAACGCAACTCGCTATTGCGTGTGAACAAGATCACACAAAGTGGGACGACGTCCTGCCTTCTATTCGCTTTGCGATGAACACCGCCAAGCACAAAACCACAGGGTATACCCCAGCTTACCTGACCTACGGCCGAGAACTCCGTAGCCCATTGGAAACCTGCAGAGACTTGCGGATTGTCAATCCGAGCGAGAATTTTGTAGGGGAGATTATACCGTACCTCCAACGTATGACAACCACCCTACGGGAAGCCCATATAAACCGGGAGAAGCAACAGGACCGAAACAAAAAGTACGCCGACCAACGTCTCCGCGATGCCCCGCGCTACGAAGAAGGGCAGCATGTCTACGTAGAACTTTACGTTGTGAGTGACGCCTCGAAGTCCTACTCAAAGAAGTTGGCACCAAAACGGGATGGCCCGTATGTTATTTTACGCCGAGTATCGCCGACGTCGTACGTGTTAGCGACCGTAGCTAACCCAACACAGAGCGTGGGAACGTTCCATGTCAGCGCCCTCACACCAGCACCAAGTGTCGACCAGACCCCTGTAAAGCCGATACGACGCCGAGGACGCCCACCCAAAGCTTTGAACACACCGAGGTGCCCGTCCAGGTACCACGCGGACGTGGACGCCCGCGTAAGGATGCCACCCAGAGGTTAAATTAACCGCGAGGACGCCAGGTCTAATTTAAAGGGGGAGTATGTAAGACTCATAGCTCCCTCTCATCGAGGACCACATAACGATTATTTTTACCACCCCTAGCCGGTCGGTAAAGAAGACGCGCCCCGGAAGGAACGCACCCGGAACCCGCATTCTACATCGTGGTGCAGTGTTGACCGGTTGTGCCATAAGAATTTTGTATTATTTTGTAACTTTTGTGAACATTTGTCTTTCGGACATTACATCATTTTTTGTATTAATTGTATCTCTCGCGGTAGCTCCGCCGCAAAGAAGCCTTTTTAGTACCACGTGGGTACCATTTTTTTTTACTTTTTGAAAATTCATCGGTGGCAGAACCCCTTCTCCGTAGAGCCCCTTGTGAGCACTACACTTCTAAAATTATCATTTATTTTTTTACTAGCCGTGAAACCATCGAAGTGATAGATCTAACTATGGGGCACTTTTAAAGATTGTTATTTTTCCTACAATTTTTCATAACAAACACAATGACCTAAAATGCTGCAGAGATATAAATTCAAATATTAAATAAATGTGAAAATTTTAAAATTAACTAATAACCCATTCAAATTAAAGATTGAAATTTAGTGAAAATTTATTTTTCTGTTTAGAACAATATTTTCTCAATGTAGCGTAAATTTAAAAAAAATCGTTTATAAACGAAGCAGCCTACTATAGATGTTATATGTTATTGATTAAAATTTTTAGTTTTTTAGAAAATCGCGACCCTAGAAAGATTTTTGAAGACGTAAAGTTGAATTTTTTTCAGAGCTAGAAATCACCCGTCTTTAAAAAAGTATAATTTTGAATTTTTGATAAATCAAAGAGTTTTACACAAAAAAATTAATAAAACCTAAAACAACCCAACTTCTAAGCTTTTGTGCTTTTTTCAAAATAATGATATTTTTATTAATCAAACGGCAAAGCTTGTGAAATTATCGTAAATTTTATTTTTTTCATATTCATTTTTATTAAATGGCTATCAAGCAATTGAAGTATGCCAATTTTGGTAAATATTTTCTGGGAGCATTGTAAGGGTTCGCTTTTACATTCAATCGAGAATAACTGTTCTCACATTTATTGGAATATTATAATCACATAGTTTTACATCGTAGGTACTAGACTATGGTCTAAACCTAACTCATACTAAAACTTCGCTTATCTTTACTTAATTCTACTCCTATATATATCCTATTGGTGGTATAATCAGGTCAAGAAGAATGCACTTCGTTTGCATCGTTGCTTATTGCCAAATAGTGTTGAATCGCGCTTATTGAAGAATGCATTAATTGCAGTTCAAAGTTTAAACTCCGCGTTCTAGATAATTTGATAATACGACATTTTATTAACCCATTACACCTCCGGGGTAATAGAAAAAAATTTTTTTTTTTTTTATTACTGCTGAACCCTTAAATTATATCTTACTACAAAGGTTCTTATCTTAATGTTAACTTACTAATCACTTTCTTTAATTATGGTATCGTTTCACTCTGTTTTTATGCACTGTCACTTTTTTATTGTTTATTTCTAATTCTATATTTGGTGGTTTATCAGCTAATACCCTATAAGGTCCTTTGAACAATTCCACCATTTTATTGCAATTTCCACTATTTTCTAATAATACTAAATCTCCTAACTTATATTTAACATTAGCAGTACTGCGTTGGTCATTTAAATTTTTTCTTTTCAATTTAGATTTTAACAAATTTTCTCTCGCATCAGCACTAGCTTGTTGTAAACGAAATTTTAATTCGGATGGATAATTGTCAAAAGTATATAACGGATCAATCGTTTCACTAATTTCTGATGGTAAACGAGCTGTTTTACCAAACACAAGTTCATAAGGTGTGTATTTTGTTTCGAAAAACACCAAAAAGGTAACCAATTACTCCATGCACTATTATAACGTGCCGTTTGTATTCGCAAATAAGCTCCTAAATGTTTATGTGAATTTTCTAAAGAGCCTAAAGTTTCGTGATGATACGCTGTTGAATTTAATTGGTTAATCTGTAATAGTTTACATGTTTCAGAAAAAATATTTGACATGAATTCTGTGCCTTGATCTGTTACAATTTCTGTAGGTATACCATATCGCAGTATGAAATTATTTACAAATGAGTTTGCTACTGTTTGAGCTTCTTTATTTGGAAGTGGATAAGCTTCTACAAATTTTGAAAGATCACATTGTATTGTTAGAATGTATTTATTTCCATTGATGTCTAAATCAAGTGGACCTACTAAATCTAAAAATATTTTTTGGAAAGCTGAGGAAGCTGTGGTAGTAATTGACATTTCTTGTCTATGTGGTCTTGAATGTTTGTAACGTTGGCAATCGTCACATTTTTTCACAAAAGATTTGATATCTTTTCGAAGACCATTCCAAAAATAATATTTTCTAATGTTATTAAACATTCTATTTATTCCAGCATGTGCCCCTGTAGGTAGCATGTGGAATTCGTTTAATATTAATTGTCTTGTTGGTACATCATTTATAGTACGTTTATGATTTATAATTGTGATTTTTATGTTACATTTCTTATATTCTTTGGAAAACTTGCTTAGTTCATTTATTAAGTATAATGCGCATTTATCATACTTTACAATAATTAATTCATTTATTTTAAATTGTGCACAAATTCGTGGGAGATCCTTCAACGACGCTCGAAGCTCCGACGTTGAGCAGGATTTACTCCATCTGAAATATATCATTTGCAACGTTGCATCATATAAAAAGTATTTATTATAGCAATATAGTTTTCCTTCTAATTTTAATTTGTTATATGTCTCCTCTGGTATGAGTTTTAATTCTGTTGTATTCGATGGTTTTTCCAGTAATTCAACAATTCCAGGGTGATCAATCCCAGTTATGTCGACTGAATCGTTATCCTTTATTTCATTTTGTCTCAGCTTTTTTGACCGCGCTCTTGTTAAAACGTTTAATGAATTTGTATCATGTGACTGTTGAGCCATTTCACGTAAACTGTTTACCGGTATTTGTATGCGTGATAAAGCATCAGCTGTTACATTATTTTTTTCCTTTGATATATTCTATCGTAAAGTCGTATTCTTCTAATGTAAGTCTAAATTTTGTTAGTCTACTAGACGGATTAGTCATACCGAACAAGTATACTAAAGGACGATGGTCCGTTTGAATAATGAATTTGCGACCATATAAGTACGGTCTAAAATGTTTAATAGCCCACACAATACTTAAAAGTTCTTTTTCAATTGTACAGTAGTTGATTTCTGCTTTATTAAGAGTTCTACTTGCATATGCTATTGGTTTGTCATCTCCATTGCAAAGTACAGAACCTATTGCTATACCTGATGCATCTGTTTTAAGAATAAAATTGTTGTCTTTTTTAAAATTTGGGTATTGTAGAATTGGTGTTGTAATCAGACATGACTTAAGATGTTCAAAACTTTTTTGACATTCCGTTGTCCATACAAAAGAAACGTTTTTTCTGGTTAGTTTGTTTAATGGTGCTGCTATATTAGCAAAGTTTTTTATAAAAGATCTGTAATAATTTGCAAAAGCAACAAAACGTTTTGTAGATTGTGCATCTTGTGGCACTGGAAAATTTTGAATAGTTCTAATTTTTTCTGGATCAGGTGATACACCATCAGCAGAGATGTGATGTCCTAAATATACAATATCTTTACACATAAAATTACATTTATTTGGATTTAGTTTTAAATTAACTTGTCTAAGTCTTTGAAGAACTTGAATTAAATTTTGATTATGCATTTTTAAATTTTGTCCATAAACTATTAAATCATCTAAATAAATAAAACATCTTTCATAATTAAGACCTGCCATTGCTATCGTCATAGCACGTGAGAAAACACTTGGGCTTACTTTTAATCCCATCGGTAATCTCGTCATTTGATATTGTCCTCTGTTCGTAGTAAATGCAGTACATGCTCGACTTGAAGAATCTAATTCAACTTGATAGTAGCCTTGCGATAGGTCGAGATGTGAAAAGTACATTGCTCCTGACAATGAATCTAATATTTCTGTTATGTTAGGTAAAGGAAATTTGTCGTCTTGTAATCTTTGGTTTAGTTGTCTATAGTCAATAACAAGTCGCCATTTTCTTAACCCGTTATTGTCTGCTTTTTTCGGTACAATTAGTAAAGGTGCAGACCAAGCTGATTGTGCTGGTTCTATAATTTTATTTTTAAGCATTTGTGTTATTTGCTTATCTATTTCTTGCCTTTGACTTTGTGGAAGGCGATATTGCTTTATATATGCTGGGCTTGCATTTTCCTGAATTAGCAATTTATGTTTGTACGCATTAGTTGTCGTTAGTGGGTCACTGGGTAAGTGAAATACATCAGCATATTTTGCGCAAATGTGTTGTAATGATTTCTTTTCTTCTTTATTTAAATGGTCATTTTTTATTAATTGTAATACCTCTTCTACGCGTTGTACAGTAGTATATTTATCATTGTAAGATACAACTTCATAATCAGAGATGTTATCTATGTTTGGTTGAAAATTTTGATTGTAACTGGTTCATCTCGTGTATTTAAAATGTGAACTGGTACCGTATTTTCTTTGTTGTTTGGTTTCACCAAAGTTCCTGCTACAAAATACCTTTTCCCAATTCTTGTGGTAAAATCACACATTCGTCTTTTGCTCAATTGATAAATGTCTAATTGTTTCACATCGGGGCGGAATAATAATTTCCGTATCAAATTTCGATTTTATTGGAATTTCTATCCTTTGAGAATCTATTAAAAATGAAAACTGTGAAGTTTCGTAATCTATAATTGCTGCGTGTTTGACAAAAAAATCTGATCCTAAAACGCCTTGTATTTCGTAGTCAAAAGTTTTTATGATTAGAAATTCATGCGTAACGCTTTGTAAGCTATTATTGATGTTTAACGAAATTTTTGCGGAACCCATCGACATTGTTGATCCTGAAACTCCTTTTATTTTGACTGTGTCATATGAATTTATTTGTTGATTCTTATGTAAACTTTCAGAAAAGAAAGCACTTATCGATGCTCCAGTATCTATTAATAATTTAATTGTACGATCTCCATAACCAAAATTAATAAAATTTAAACAATTTACATTATAAATTACTGAATTTTGCCTTATAAGGTGTGGTTTTTTAAACTTAGTTTTCTGATTTGTATTCTCCGTGGGGGCCACGAAAAAATGTTTGCTCAGTTGCCTTATTAACGGAATTTGTTTCTTCCTCTTCATTAGCAACATACATTTGCCTTTGGCTGTTATGAAAATTCTGTTACCATAATTTCCTCGTGTAGACGTATGTGGCATATTATATTTACCTCGGTTAAATGGTCCACCTCTTACCTGAGTACTTCCATAATTTTGACTTTTATTATTTGATTTTGAATTGAAACCCTATTATAATTGTAGTGTGTCGTGTTAGTATTTCTCTTATTACTGTGGTATCCATGGAATGTTTTATGTTTATAATTATTATAGTATTTCTCCCTTGATGGATTTTTTTGAAAACCTTGACTTTGCATATGTAACACTGCGGAAGTTGTCTGATCAAGTACAGATTCATCCTTAGCCGCGTTAATTGCATCACTTAATGCTGTATAATTTCGTGCTTTTATAATTGTTCTCAATTCTTGATTTCTAATGCCTCTTGCGAATACATCGACTGCTAATTTTTCGTTTTCTTTTTAAAAAAGTCTATAACTTCAGTATTGGTAATACTGCCCGCTTGCGTAATGGTTAAATCAGCCATTAGCGTCTCGATTGATTTCCGTAGTCATCAATTGATTGATTATTTTGTCTTAGCGATTGCATTTTGCTAGCAACGTAGGTGCTGATTGTTTTGGTAAAAAATTTTCTCAAATCTGCTATTAAATCTTCTACAGTAATATAAGTACTGCGAACTTTAATTTGATCGCGATAAGATAAACAAGCTTTAACAACATAATTTATAAGTAGTGATTTACCTGGTATATTCAGTGAAGGTTCATACAATTGAATTCCTTCAATTAACTGATATACTGTATCAACACTCCGTTCAATTTTGGAAGCAAGCTAGATGCTGTTTTGAAATTAAATTGTTCGGCCATTTTTATTTCCAAATTTTCAGTTTTTATATCACCACATGCAGTATCTTGTCTTAATTCTAATATATTCTTAATTTCTTTTATTATTATTTCTATTTGATTCTGCAATTTAACACTTACTTCTATTTCTATTTTAGTTACAACTTTATTTTCAATATTAAACAATAATTGTTGGCCTAACGCTGAATATGCATTATTAAATTTACTAAATTCTTCTAACTTACGGTTAGTGATGTCTTCATTTTGTCTTCTTGTTAAATTGTCTTTTCGTAGGTTGATTTTGAAAAGTAGTAGCTTCTGGAGCAGCTCCGAAAAGTCCTCGTAGTTTGACATGTTGTGTCACTCTCCATTGTAAGTCTCTTTTTTTTTCTTTATTTATATCTTGTTCATTTCACATTTCACCGCACTTCGTAGAATTTCTTTTCTAGCTTTCGCCTTTTTTATTACATAATATATTGCAAATAGTACTAGTAATGCTATTATAGCTACCAATAACCATTGGGTTGCTCCCCAAGTTACTTGCTGCTTTTCTGTTGCCTCGTTATTTCCCGTACCGGCAGCTTGCACAATAATTTGCTCTTCTTTCGTTTGTTTCTGTCCCATTTTTTAAAATTTTATTTAATTGCACTGGTCAGAACCACGCGTTGGCAGGGTCGCCATGTAAAGGTTCGCTTTTACATTCAATCGAGAATAACTGTTCTCACATTTATTGGAATATTATAATCACATAGTTTTACATCGTAGGTACTAGACTATGGTCTAAACCTAACTCATACTAAAACTTCGCTTATCTTTACTTAATTCTACTCCTATATATATCCTATTGGTGGTATAATCAGGTCAAGAAGAATGCACTTCGTTTGCATCGTTGCTTATTGCCAAATAGTGTTGAATCGCGCTTATTGAAGAATGCATTAATTGCAGTTCAAAATTTAAACTCCGCGTTCTAGATAATTTGATAATATGACATTTTATTAACCCATTACAGCATACATAGATAATAAAATAAAATAAATTTCGTAATCATCTGCTTCCAAAATTGTCGATCCCTGCAAAAATATGCCCCCTTGAGAAGATATTTCTTGAAGGTATGCAATTTAAATATGTACTTTGTGTTTTCCGGTCATTTCCAATTGTTCAAGAAAATTTGAAAATGTTTAGTATTTATTTACGATATAAGTCTTTATTTCTACCTGATATTTGCAAAATTTAACTTTTTTTGTTCTTACCCCCTTATCAGGGTGCATATTTTTACCACAAAATATTTTTCTGCGCTTAAAATTTTGTTAGTTATTTTTTAATCACAATTATAAATAATTTCGATATATAAAATAAATTAAAAATTTATATAAAAAAAAAAATTTATAAATATAATAATTGGACTAAAAAACATTAATATTAAAGTATTTTCAACATTTATTTATGGTATAATAAATAAAATTAGAACTATATTTAAAAATAATAAATATATCATCAGAACAAATAAAAAGAAATCCAGAAAATTAATCATTAGCGCCTTTCTGCAATACTATAATTATTATCTTTTTTTTTAAAAAATAAACAATTATTTTACAATTTTATTCACATATTTATGTTACTTTGTAATATTAATAAAACAAATCCCATTAATTAAGATTCATAACATAATAAATATGTATTGTTAAATTTAAACTGGTTTTTGAATTGCGCGCCGACGCTAGCACACAATTTTAATAATTCATACCAAACTCAAAGGGTAATTTTTTAAAGCATTTGTGGCATATACATAAATTCTTCATATTTCCACTTGTTTATGCGTTTTTATTATTATTATTATGATTATTATCTACTCATAAAATCTTAAAAGTGTAAATGTTTATTAGTTTATGGCAGTTTAAATGCTTTTAGTGGATATCTCCTGCTATTTGTTGAGGCATAGTAAAAAAAATTAGATATGACCCGTTGCTATCGTAAAAATGAAAGTATTGTGATATGAAAAGAAAATAAGTTATAATCGAGATTAGTGACGAATTAGGTGAAATGCATACGGTAGATAAAACATACAAATAAAAAGTAAAATTCTATTAGGTAAATTCACCAGTTTAAATAGCCCGGAGGGCAAAACAAAAACATTTAAAAATAAAGTGCAGTAAGTATCTTGCTCCATTTATTGCAAACCGAAAAAGAAAGTTACATACACCCTATTATTATATTTGCAAAAATAAAACTGATAAAAAATTAATGATTCTAAAACAACTAAAATTATGATTTATATCGATCTCTTTGTGGAAGTAATCTATAATAGCTGAAGGATAAGTGTGCAAGGCGTATCTCTTTAATTTCTCGGATCTCCTAAGGCAAAAGTAAAATAAAACCATAACAGGTGCACACACTTCTTATCGTTCAGATCACCTTTTTTAGGTATAATTAAACTATTTGCAGTTTTTCTTACTCGTATAATTACCCTCAAGTTTTTTCTAAGTTTATTGTGCAAAAATTATAATTATTTTATTTGCGCAATTATAAGCATTGGTGATTCGGGAAGTAGAGCTTACAAAAACGAGCGAAGACGGTCGGGTTAAGTGACATATAATTTCCTTCTGTGCAACTCTTATTGCTAATGCCGATTTTATTCTATTGTTTAATTTTGCAAAGAAATTAAAAGTGTAATTTCCTGATTTTTCATAATTCTCACAATGCACGGAGAAAAAAATATCCTTATAAGAACTATCCGTGTCGCTATTATAGCTATACGTAGTATATCTTTCACAGGGATACGCCGTATAGCTAATTTAGCTATCCAGAGTTTCCTTATTGCGGATATTCAAAGTGACATTTCGTCAGAACAACGATTCGATTGGCTAATTTAGCAATAGGGCGTATCCCTGTGAAAAATAACTATACTACGGATAGCTATAATAGGGATACGGATAGTTATTATAAGGATACCATTAATAGGTGCCTTTGAGGTTACGTTAGATAGTTGTTATAACGATATTTTTTTCTCCGTGTGCTTTTAAAAATGTCCATTTTTAGTGAAACGGTCGCTACTAATTAGGTACTACTTTTTTACTTTCTCAAATTCAATGATTATTAATTAATTGATATTATATGCATTTCGATAAATTAAGAAAAAAATGTTATTACTAAAATAAGAAAGTAAAATTTTATATTCTGGAGTTCAATCTTTTTTCTCAATTTTCTATGTTTTTAATGTTTACTATTTCAATCCCAATTGTCTTATATTTGGGTTATCGTAAATTATAATTTAAAAAAAAATGCAATTTATTTACGTACTTACCTATTTATAACATAATGGTGTGTAGGTCATATTCCCATATAATGATTTAATTAAATAAAACATACAATTATGAACGCAGCTGAAACACTAATATAGACAGCATTCTGTAATTATCTAATTGTAAGAACTAGAGGCTTCTGTACAACAATTTAATTAAGGCATTACTCCAATCTATTAATTTATCTAAATTGATGAGAAGCTTTTGTTCAATTACAGGATATTTTCGTTTCATACTATCCAAAATTGTTACTTAATTCTTTCCTTCAAAATGAGAACTTCCAATTAAACTTAGCTCTCTATTTTTAGGAAATGACTAAATTATAAAAATTTCAGTCTTTAAAAATTATTAATTAATGTAATCTACAAAATGCATCGCTGTTTTTACCATAAGTACAGGTGTTCCATTTGCTTTAATGAAAAAATTGCAAAAAATTATACTCATGCTAATTATTTACTTTTCTGAAAACCAGTTCGACAGAAATATTTGGTCTTCTAAAATTGTCATTATTTAATTACGATTTTATATTAAATCGAATTCGCTTTCTTATTTTTTGTTGAACTTTCTTATTATTCAAAAGGAATTAATCTTTATCAATTAACCGCAATATTTGTTCAAATAGAAAATTATGTCTTTAGGCGCGAGAAGTTAATGCTCAACAATTAATCGAAGCCTTGTTTAACGGCTTTTGCCGATGTTTGTAAAAAAAAAAGTAAAACTAACATATAAGTTGTAGAAAGAGAATGGCCTCTATACAAAAAAAGTTTTAATTACAAGAAGCATCATTTAACAATGGTATTTTTTACAAAAATCTAACAACCGAAAAGGTATTGATTCAAATTCATTATTTCTTATAGTTTATGTACAGTGCTCGTAAAAAAGAATAGACATGCGAATTTAACATGTGAAGTTAAAGCTCTGAAAGTTAGAGGACCAATCTTGCATTAAATTGAACGCCCAATTTATGACAATAAAATTTTGGATTAGAATTTGAAAGTTACAATATTTTATTTTGTCATTATACTAACCGTTTTTTAAAAGCTGTACCTTTAATAAAATAATATTGTATTTTTACTTTTTGCCAAATTTATAATCAAAAAAGTTTAGAAAAAAAGAAAATTCTATTGGGAATCGAACATCGGTAAAGGTTACAGGACTAGCCGGCTGACTTATCGAGCAACGACCAAATCGTTTAAACTTTAAATATACAACTAAAAGCAGAATGTAAGATTGGTCCTCCAACTTTCAGAGCTCTAACTTCTCATTGTTAAATTTGCATGTCAATTTACTTCTGACGAGCACTGTAGCTATTTCAATGCGGCTTTGAGAATATTTCGGATTTAATGCTCACATTTTTAATCGGTACTTATACGAAAAATATTTCAGTATATTTTTATTCGTTCTGAATGTGGTACAATATCAGATTTTTATTCCGTTTTAATTCTTTTTAATACTAGTAGTCCCAAAAACAGGTTAGATCGAATTGAACTCTTTCAATCCATTTTCTGTTTTGGGAACGCCATATTCATACATACCTAAATAGGTACAAACTTATTGAAACATTTTTTTTTAATTGAAATTTTGACGAAATTAACTACTCATAAAATACCACATGATTCAGATTTTAATAAAGAGGCAACGTTGCTATAGTTGTAAAAAAAAATAAATAGATATATTTGATAGCAATAAAGAATTATTATAATAGGTTTAATGTTATAGTATTATTTTAAAAACGTGCATTTGAAGGTCATCTTTCGGAAATTTTTTTAACCCACAAATAACTTTATAGAATTTTTGGAAAAATCTGATTATTATGAATAAGTAATTTACAAGTTGTAATTCTTTTTTATTCGGCCAGAAATTAATGTCTATTAATTAATAAAAAAATGATTAAGATACTATTTTTAATCAAAAAATTAACTAAATCTAGAAACAAATTTGAAACATACCCACTTTTTTAAATTCTAAACGTGATTTTCTTTAAATGACTTCTAATCATCCATTAAGAATAAAAATGCACTTTACAATTTCTTAAGTTTTACAAAGATTGCTAATAATAATAAAATTATACGATAAATATAATTAATAAACCATAATCATACAAAAATGTGGTTTCTAAAGGTAAAACATATTTGTTAAGTATTAACACACCTCTTCTACAAGATGAATCTTAATAAAACCAACATTACATATTCAAATTAGGTAAATCACCGAATTTCCATATAAAAACAAGTTCTTTAATTAAAATAAAAATTTCTCACCCCCATAAAAAGCAATACAGTAAACTGATTGCATGAGCGTATAATTCGGTTTTATTTACAACTTCCTAAATAATGTTGTCTGCAACATATAAACATTCAGAAACTCATTTAAACTTATTTAAACATTTACACACAAGCCATTGTTGGTACATATCTTAAAATACAGGTAAACAATGGACGCTTACGAAATAATAAACTGGTGCATTACAAAACAACTTGGGGAAATTATTTTTTTTTAAATTATACTGTCTTAAAATTATAACAATAAAATTGTACACAATTTTAAAAGAATTACTCTCTAGCCCGAAACAGTTATATCAAACGAATCTTGACCTTCTCAAAATGATAAATGTGCGAATCAAAAGTGTAAATAAAATTAGTCGTTAACCTTATTAACTGGAAAATATGTTACAATTTCTCTTAACTTGGTGACAGATATTTGTATCATTAATAATTCTAACATACCGAGATCTATTGAATTACCACCGCTTTCTAAAATATCACTTTTTTATTTAATTTAAAACATTTGTAATAAAATAATAATGATAAAACTGAGTATTTTCTTGTTTAATTCAAATACGTATGTATGTAGGTCAAGAATTCGTAGGTACCAATATATCAATTTAAAGGAAAATTGAAGAGTTTTATAGAAAAACGGACCTATTTGTTTATAAAATGTATAGATTTTCATAAAAATTCATAAAAACGATCGATTTTTGATGTCATTAAGGGTTATTATAGTATTCAAGGATTGGGTTTATTTTAAAATTCTATTTAATTAAAAAACATATTAAATTAATTTATTTCTCAATTAATATTTAAAAATTAGTCGTTTATATTGAACTAGAATTCGCAAGACATGTCTATTTAAATGCAAGTTATAAACAATGCAAATGTAATTATAAGAATAATGAACTTTTGATATATAACTAGTTGCTTACCTACCCAGGCATTCTTTCTTGAATTACCAATATGTAAAAAAGCAGACTTATTTGCCAAGGTCGTTTCTACTACTTACTCATGTGACAGTAATTAAATATTATTTTAGTGGAATAGTAAAATTAGTTTATTAAAAGAATGCATTGTTTTACAACAAAATCTTAGGCTTAATTGGTAAAGTATTTATTAAATTTAGTGTATTTTGAAATTTATTATCTTCATAAAGCTCTTCCTATTTCCCACAAACTTTTTTTTTGTACAGGCTTAAATATTTTTAAGTTTTATTGAATAGAATACGTAATTCTATTGAACTCTAGTTATTTCATTTGGAAATTGTTTTCATTTATCAGAAATAGTTATTTTCCGTTAAAACCTAATCCCTATTTAAAATTTTCAAGTAACGGGAACATAAATCAAGATTCTGAGAGTTTTAATTTAAAAAACTTGTTGCTTTAGGTTTGAAAACATAATTAGGAGATTAGAGCAGGTAACACAGGAACCCCAAAATTGAATTCTTTTAGTTGTAAATGTTAAATTTTATATAGAAATTTTACAAAAACGTACAAATTAACTACATAAAATATAGAATTATTTAATTGAAAAAAGAAATTAATTTAATTAAGCTTTGAAATAAAAACAGTTACATTTTAATAGGTATACAGGGTGTCCCTCGAATAGGTACTGGAACTTAAGCGGGTGATACCTGACACCAGTCCAAACAATAAAATTTTATATACAATATGTCCTAAATCTAAAACAAATCGAGAAAAATGAATTTCAATTTTCCGGTAAATGACAACACAGCGTCGTTTCCATATGCTATTAAAAGAGAGTGAGGTCATTTAATACGTGCTTCATTGATAATTGGCATACTTGATAAGCGAGTTATATGGTTTTTTTGATTTAAAAAAAATCAAAATATGGCTTTAATAGCATTGTTATAACATACTTCAACAAAATGTTTGAAATATTCTAAATAATAGAGTATTTATTGTACATTTTAAAATTGAAATTTACGATACCATAACTCAAAAATATTACACATAAGGTCACTTGACTTGGAGTAATTTTTTGTATAGTTTAGGGTTATTTATAAGTGGGTTAAGTTTCAGTACTTATTCGTGCGATACCGGGTATACCGGTTATTGGCAGAAAAAGCAATAAAACACAAAAAATGGCTGTTCTGAGTTAGGGCTTAAATGTTAATCTGTAGATCGTTTTCCTCCTGAAAAAGTGTTATTATACTAAGTTGAAAAATGAACCAGTTAACTAAAACTTCCGCAGTGACTCTCCTACAGTACAATTTGTTTTTTTGGCCCTTCTCAAAAATCGTGTTTTTGAATTATGTCAGTTTTCTTGTCGATAAGCGATATGTAGTTAATTATATAAAGTCTTAAAACTTATTAGTAAAGTCACGAATGGGTAGAAACAGCTTTTAAAACACTTAAAAAGTTACGTTTTGACTGCCACTTAATTACCACACAGTTCGTTCCTTTGTTGTTTTAATAAGAAAAAAAATAAGAACAATCACCGGAAAAAGATAACAAATTGCTTGACGTGTTAAGATATTAAAGACAGTTTTATTCGAGCAATTTATAAATACTTTCTAAGCTATTTAAATTCCGCATATGTACATAAAAACCGAGGAAACGAATACATACATATAACACATGAATTTCTCTTCAGCAATCTGCACAAAAGCTGTACACATAATGGAATGCGTAAATCCACGCACGTATCGTGCTACATAATCTACATAAGTAAAATATTACTTTAGATGAAGTTTGCTTCGTAAAAAATATGCGAATACCTATTTCCATAATGAATTCAGATTTATAACTCAATTATTTTTTAAATTTAAAAAACAACAATTTTAGACAATGTATCTCAAAGGCTCATTGTTCCTTTTTTAACGTAAACGTTAAGCTGCTTATAAGATGAGCACGAAAGAAAGTTAAAGAAGTGTGAATAACAAGGTGCAAATTCTTGTATAATTGTAGAAAACTTTAATTATTACGACCATACGATTCTGATTCCAAAACGAAACATAAGACCAACCTGCGTTATCGCTCATGTGTATCGCTGCTAATTAATATAGTAACACTTATTATACACACCTATTCTAAAAATAATAATAAGTTTATGTACACTATAATTATGAAAAGCTCTGCTGCCACCATAATTACTTGTTGCAAACCAAAGAATATTTAAAGTACAACATATTATCGTTAATTTATAATGTTAGTAACCCAACTAGTAATTAGTAACACAACAGTAACATAATCTTCAGATAATGTTTTCTAATAAGCGTCAGTGATCTAATGTTTTGGGTAGCATAATATTATACAATATTTAACTTTAAATAAATTATGTCCTGTATTCTCTAAAACAGTGATTCTCAACCACTGTGCCGCGGCACTTTTGTGTGCCGCGAAATTTTAAAAGTGTGCCGCTTAATTTTAGATATATAATTATGTTAATATTATTAAATAACTATTTTACGCAGTGTGTTATAGGTATGTAAATAATTTTTAAACATCTTTTTCTTTGTGTGCCGCCAAATTTTGAAATCGTAAAAAGTGTGCCGCAACAAAAAAAAAAGGTTGAGAATCACTGCTCTAAAACTTCAAATTTTTATTAACACAAAGTAGGTTTGGAGAGAATCACTTAAAATATTTAAATGGCTTTAATGATAACTATATATATTAGTTATTAAAAATATGCTTATTTGCCATCAGTGGCGTGTCCATGGAAAGGACAACCGGACTGCAGCCTGTAGACCCAGAATCTTTCATAAATAGATAGAAAACTAAGGCGAGGTCAATTTGTTAATGAAAGGTATTTTTTTAGAAATTTTGGTACATAGCTGAAGATCAAAGAAGAAATTTTGAGAATGCCACTGCTGCTTTATAATTATAATTAAATCTTTTAAAAATTAAACTGATTATTTTAGATCGTGGTGAAAACCAGTGTGTGCACATTCAAACCAAAAAGTGGCAAATTTATAATTTTGTAAAAATTGATTCTCTCGCTCAAAAATGTGCCACTTTTATCTCGATTGTGCGCATATCGTTTTTTACCTCACTAGGTTGGTCAAAGTTGGCTGGTCAAATAATTTTGACAAGTAGCTGATGAAATATGGTTTAACATTGCAAGTGTGATGGTTTAACAAGTGGTTTAATAATTTTCAAATTTTGCCGACAAAGTAGTTTACTGACTGATGGCTTGACAAATTTCTACCATCTAGTGGCGCATAGATCACAATTAAATATAAATCAACTACAGGGTCAATACGTTAATAAAAATAAATATGAAAGAAACATTTTCGACACATGAAAAATAAGTGCTCCCCAATCAAAAAAGAAACGTCTGGGCATACAACTGTTTACAATATTATAAAACCCTTACGAAAGACAAAGAACTAATCCATCATTTTTAATGTTTACAACAAATGTGATTTATCTTATTTTTATTCTAAAAATTTATCGTTATTCAATCTTGTCAGCTATAATTAATAATTAAACGAACTTACCTAAGTGAAGTTCTATTATAATTATACCAAGTGCTTCGTCCGAAAAGATTAGTAACCTGAAATGTTTATACTACATGTAGTAACACGCCCATGTTGCCACTCATTCACTAGATTTGACAGTAAAAAATAAAAACTGTCGTGTTGGCGTCTCTGGACTGACGTCAACTACCCCTTCTTTGGTGCATATTTCATTTCTTTTAGAGTTCCTTTAATTCTGATATTTCCTGGAACCGCTCGTTTTTGGGAACCGTTAGAGTTCAGGTGGGAGGGTGTTACTAATCTTTTCGGACGAAGCACTTGGTATAATTATAATAGAACTTCACTTAGGTAAGTTCGTTTAATTATTAATTATACTCGTGTTTCGTCCTCAAGATTAGGGACCTGAAATGTTTATACTACATGTAGATCTTGAGAGTTTAGATTCCGGAAATAACCCTGCCAGTATCCTCTTAGGATGTGATCAGTTGTTCTCTGGCTTGTCTAGTCTATTTTTATTAATATTATTTATACGTGGTTTGTAATGTGTACAAAAAAAATAAAGTGCTATTAATGCCTTAAGACTTAGTAGGAATTTCTTCCCCCGATTATTGTTCTTGGTAACAAGCTATTAGTTTCTTCTGCAATTGTTTTATTATAGAACTCTCCGAATGTGCTGGAAGTATCGCTCCATACCGCAGTGTCTCTTATTGTATCAATATTAACTCCCAATTTGTGGGCCTTAGACGTACGTGGCTGCGTGGCGCGTGCTCTGCGCTGAGTAAATTGATACATATAGACCATTGTCCTTCAATGTCGATTTGATCCAACGACTTAGTGTCTGTGTGGATACCGCCTTGTAGGGCTTCCAATAACTAATAAAAAGTGTCTTGGTATTACGAAAATTGGTGGTTCTATTAGTATATGCCATTAGGGTTTTTTTCGTACACACCCTCTATTCTTTCTTGGTAATCTTGGTTGGTTAACCCTGGTTCTTGATGTTTTTTCAGGTCAGGTATCTTTATGATTATTTCCGATGCCTTGATTTCTAAATTTTCTATACTTATTTTTGATAAGGTTTGTACTCTGTGTGCGGTTGCCAGAGCTAATATAATCACGCCTTTTTTAAAAAGCTTTTCTAAAGGCAGTTGTTTATTTGGATGCCACTTAGCTAAAGAATTTAAGACCACTGACGTGTCCCATATGACATTATACTTAGGTGGTCGCAGTTGAAAAATACCCTTAAAAAATCTTTGAACCTATCATCTTCCGAAATTTGTTCTGTAATTATGAGAAATAATGCCACTCTGTGACTATTTAGTGAGCCCCATTGGATGCCATCATTAACCAAAATTGTAAAAAATTGTAGTATTTCGGTGACCGATGCTTCGTAAATTTTGATGGTTTTCATTTGACAATAATTAAATCATTTTTTTAGACATCGCTTGTACTGTTTAATAGAGTTATCTGATAGTGAAGTTATCATGATTTCTACTGAGGCTGGTGGGACTCTTCTTTTGAGCAATCCCTCCCGGATATAATATTTCTGCCACCAGAATAAGGTTTACGTGTATGTTGCTGTTGCCGTAGGAGGGAATAACAATGTCATGAGATTGCAATGTAACTAGCTTTGATACTAGAAGTTTTTGAAATATCGGGTACCATGGTTGTGTGGCCCCTAGTGGTACAACTACAATACCCCTCGCTTTATCGTCAATGATCTTTCTCAGTACTTTCAGGATAATGGAGAACGGCGGGAATGCATAAAAATAACAATATGACCAATTTAAAGTAAAGGCATTTATGGCCCAAGCATCTAGATCTCTGAGCCACGATACGTATTTATCACACTTCCTATTGATTCTAGTAGCGAGCATGTCAATCTCTGGTTTGCCCAACTTGATTGTTAGCGTCTCAAAAGTCTTATTTGATAATGACCATTCAATATCCGGGTGGGACCCCTACACTCCAGGATCGCGATTTCGTTATCTATTGATCTAATGTAAGATGCTACAATAAAGATTTTTCTGGTTTCGCACCATCGCCATGTGTCTTTTGATATCCGCGTGAGACGTGGGTCCTGGATTCCCCCCTTCTATTGACGTAAGAAATTGCGCTTAAATTATCTATTATGCGGAGAAGTATTTGACAATCGTGGAGGTCTTAGCAAAAATTTTTAATGCGAAAAAAGTGGCCATTAGCTATAATGTGTTAATGTGTAATTTGTGCTCTATATCGGACCCCTGTCCGCTAGCCCTTTCTTTACCGCATGCTGCTCCCCCCCCCCCCCCCCTGTCGTTGAAGGATCCAAGAATATTTCTATGCAAAATTTGTCATTTCTGATCTTATGGGTGGTACTACCTAAGTTCCGGTTAAAACAAGTCTGGAAGAGACATATATTTCTAGTAATCCCCATTGTTTTTTAGATTTAAAAATTTATATCTCTCGAACTGTTTCGTGTAATGCCACCCGTATTCTACGGCCGGGCAAATTGATGCTAATATGCCTATGCGACGAGCAAAGTTTCTAATCTTGCATCTTTTTATGTTTAAAAATTTTTCTACTTCCTTTATAATAGAGACTATTTTTCTCTCTGGTATGCTAATGTTAAGATTTTCTGTGTCAATAGAAAAGCCTACGTATGTATCTACTTTGGATAGAGCCCCGTTATTTTTATCTTTGTTTATAATGAACCCCAAAGCCGCAAGTAACTTTTTTGTGGTTACGACATTCTCTAAACATTCGTTATATTGTTGTCCAATTAATAGTAGATCGCCTAGATCTATTAATGATATATATCCCCCTGATCTTAGCAGTTTTAACAATTTCGTAAAAACGTAAGGGGCTATGTTCAACCCAAAGGGTAAGACATTAAATTCGTATACCTTGCCGTTCTAAACAAATCTGAAAAATTTTCTAGACTTTCGACGAATTTGTATTAACAAATATGCGTCTTTGAGGTCTATTGTAGTTAGAAAACAATTTCTTGAAATTATTTTGAGAACCATGCGCATATCCTCAATTTTAAAATGGTCCGTATTTATGAACTTATTTAATGCCTTGAGGTTTAAATTAAAGCGCAACTTTCCATTGGGCTTAGACCGTAAGATAATGTTTGATAAAAATTGATCCTCACAGGGTTTAACTTTTGATGTCGCTTCTATCTCCAAGAGATCTTGAATAGAATTATCAATGTAATTTTTTTCCCGGTCTAAAAGATTTGCCAGTTTTGGTACAATTTTTTGCACTAAGAGCCTGGAAAATTTTAATTTGTAGTCCTTGACTCAAGAGCAGATTGTGTTATCGCTCGATATTAAAGACCATTGTTTGTAAAAATAAGATAAACTATCTTACCGGATATCTTACCGGATTTAACGTCGGGAATAGAGCTTCGGCCGTCCCGGTGACTGCTTTAATAATCTGGTGTGCGGATTTGGTTGAGAGGCAGTCTCTCGGCTCCCTTGTGGTCCCTGCTGCCTGCGTACGGAAACCGGAGCCTTCCAGGTTCAATTTCTGGATAATAATGGTTTAATTACCTTCTTAGCAGCCCTGTAACTAGGGTTGGAGTCGATTTTAATATTGGTACTTGATTTCGATACAGCTTTTGCTGCCTTTAAAGTGTCGGGCAAATTTTTCCCAACAAGTAATTGTCCATTTTAATTTCCGCCAGACGATCCTTAATTTCTTTTTTCAAAGAATATAAGGCAAAATTACGTCGGGTGAGTGATTCGGCGTGCTGCAGATTGCATAAAATACGACCTGTATCTATAAGAATGGTCAGCAGTTCCACATTTTTGTTCTTCATACTCAGTTGAGTGGAGATGGTTTTTGATATACATGCTATTGCAGTTGCTAATTGTTTTTGTTTAGCTTCGATGCCCTTGTCCCTTTTAACTACGGGCTCTGATTAGGCCGCTTTAATTTTGGGATTTAATAAGGGTGCACCCGAGCGAGTGCAATTTGGGGGTACCAAATATTATAATAATAACTCCTTACGATTTTCTTTTGACAGCCCCGAAGTGGCGATAAATTTGAACCTGCTTGCTATTTCTTTATGAATCTCTTGTCCGTATTTTACTACCTTCGACGGGTCGTCACCTAAAATGTTAAGAATATTATTATCCAAGTCGATTGTAGAGACCCCCCTTTCAACTTGAAATTGAGAATTATTCTCGATATTATGATTTATATTGGACCCCCCGGCCAACGAGGCAAAAATTTCTTTACCAATGTTATTGAGTATGGCCACTTCACCATTAGGGGTCTCTGAATTTCCAGAGGCGTGGTCATATGTCGATAAAGCAGAGGTCGCTCCGTCCCGGCCGTCATCCAGGCGCGCGCTTTCGGTACTCCCCGGTAAAGCACGTGAAATTGAGTCGACATGCATTATGTCATGCGTCCCTTACTGGAGGCATTTTGCTGAATGTTACGAGACGGTCCCACAAACCGCTCTGCATTCTTTAATTGTAAGCTCCATTGGCTTATTTAACTGCCCTGTGTATAATATATTCTTAACGCGTAAGCGCGTACCTCTCTGTGATGCGCCCCGTTTCCGACGTTTCTTCATTTTCTTCACCAATTTCTGCATTTATTTATGTATTTATTTTTTGTAAAGATACTCCAAATCTCCTCTCTTGGTATATCCCGATGTTGAGGAATCTCTTGATTTGGATCGATGTCTTTTTGGCACTTTTCTGGTGATTAAGCACTAAACGTGTTGAGTGGTTAAGCACTAGAACATGAATGAAATATGCACCAAAGAAGGGGCAGTTGACGTCAGTCCAGAGACGCCAACACGACAGTTTTTATTTTTTACTGTCAAATCTAGTGAATGAGTGGCGACACGGGCGTGTTACTACATGTAGTATAAACATTTTAGGTTACTAATCTTGAGGACGAAGCACGAGTATAATCTCTAGCTTTAGGTCAAAGTGAGTCATATAATTTAATATTTTCCTAGACTTTCCTAAGTCATACTAAGTATATCCCATTCACACCTTGTTACACAAATGGAAATGTTAATACAATTAATATTTCCGAAGAACTGGTTATTTCATTTGGAAATTCTTATGAAATCATGAGGAAATTCAAAAGCGTGAAGACATTTAATTCGATAAGAAGAAAGGCGTGTTCATATTAATTTTTCCGTTATAGAAATCACCATTGTTCAATTTATATTCCGAAAGATATAAGAAATTTATTGTTTGGTAGGAAGATGTAAACCGCGTGATAATTCTTAAGCTTCGAAGCTTTTTAACAATAAATGTACACAACTTATACTTTTACCACTTTATAATCGTACATTATGATATTATTATCTATATATTTAGTATTTATTTAAGATAATTGTTCTTCTGTTGTTTACAATACATGTAAGTAAATTAAATATAAATTTAAAATTTTGAGGTAAAACCAATAAAATGAATTTAATAAATCTAATTTTATCGAAAACATTTATTGTACCAAGGTAGGTGATATTCTTTTCAAATAGCCGAAATGCAAAACAAGAAATAGACCTACCATTTAAAATATTTTAATTTAATTACTTTGATAAATTATTCTAATTAAACTAACAAATGACTGGAAACTAAGTTGTGAAATTCTTAACAATGATTAATAAATTTAAATACAAATACCTTACAAAAGGTGCAAGTACAAAAAAAGATGATTTTAAAAAACATTAAATGAAAGAATTAAAACTAATACTACTTTATTTGTTCTAGTTAAAGAGGTTGCGGTATTCTGCAAGTACCAAACCGTGTATCTTCTAAACTTATTGTTAGAATATCCGTAACAAAAATCATCGGATTAGTTGTTTTTTTTCCTTACAAAAAATATAATATAATATCTAAATATCCATTTGTTTATCATATAACAGAATAAATAATAATTTAAAAAGCTAGAACGTGTACTTATGTACACGCCAGTTATATTAATGAAAAGACATTGACGCGTTAGAAGTTATACTTCTTTGGCATAACTAAATTAAATAAAACCACGTGTTATGTTGCTTACGTTGCGTTTGTGTGCAGCTAGACCACTGGTTTCCAAACTATATGATACTGCACTTCCCTTAAAAAAAATTAATCTTAACGCCTCCACACTGTTCACCTATTCCCCGATTTACACGGTAGATAGGTCTCGGGGAAAAATGTATAAATTGAAATTATAATTTTTTGTATGGCAATCCGTGTAAATCAAAAATAAAGCAAAATATTCATCAATTAATAAGTTTTTTTTGAGTAAAACAGTTTTATTTTTTTTTTGCTTTCGTTCACAAAAAATACTACGTATCTATGACATAAAAGTAGGTAGGGAAGTGTTCCCGGGTATGAGACAGGCTCCAGATATGAGACAGTCGATTATTTTCATTATGCAATGTCAATATGGCGGATCTGATTACTGTCAAGTACTTCTTTGGTGTCAGTCAGTTTTTGTACTAACACTGAAATGAATCGACGCATTGCTTATATCAACTGCAAACATCGTATGTAAAATTGCAAGTTAAAAACGTTTTTGATTTTTTTCAAAATGTTATTTTTTTCATGTAAATCAATTGAAAAAGGAAAGTGTAATGTATAGCATTTAGTGTTTTTTTATATTTTACGATCCAATATTGGATTAGGCCAATATGTGGTTGGAAAACATTTTTTTTTTAATTCTCAAAATGTCGTCATTGTCCGGGTATGAGACACAGCATATTACCACCACCCAAGGGTTCCAAAGCAAAAACATCATTAGTATAAAGTTGTTGCCGAACAAATTGAACGCTGTTAACAACATCAAATGCAATATTTGCAAGCGGCCAGTTCTTTTGAAGTGCGCAAACACGTGTGCAAGCATCTACACATGCAAACATTGCGACGAATATGAAGAGGAAAGTGATAAATAAAAATTATGGAAAGCATAAAAAAT
>JARFIZ010000149.1:0-103033 GCA_036325965.1 Sinopyrophorus schimmeli
TATTCATTTTTTTCAAATTTATGTTAAGAACGGAAAAAAAATTCTGTAATAATTGTAGCAGTTTTTTGTAGGGCATTTATTCCAGTTACCAAAACTGCTTTGTAATTTTCCGTACGATTATTGGTTACTGAGATATTAATGATTGAAGACAAAAGAACCTTTTTTTATTTAACGTCCGGGTATCTCGATGAAGAATAGTCGTGCCGAGATTTAAAAAAAAGAAACTTGAAGCTGAATAAACAAGCAATCTGTTTCATATAATGGTTTCGCTGAAAAACATTTTCCAAGTCCGTGGACACAAAAACAAAAAAATTAGCAATTTTTTTCCTGCGCGTTATTGCTTAAGATTACGTGATAACCGTGGCTCTTAACAATTTTTGACTAAAAGATCTGAAAACTAGAATCTTGGAGCTTTAGAAGAATTTTTTTAAATTTTAAATACCAAAGAACTATTCATAATAATGAACAGTTCTCGAACTAACAAATTTCGATATTGCTCTTCTCACGGGTATAAAATAAGATAACTGCTGCTAATAAGGCCTAGCTAAGGGAAATTGGAAATTAAATGAAAAACATTGAATTTAATCAACAGGTTTTAATAGTAATCATTTTTAAGATTCAGTTACTGTAAAATATAAAGGAACAATGGCAACTTTCACCATAAACAAAACCAAAAATTAACATTTTTAAAAACCTTGCCAGTAGGCCTTATTATACTACTGAAGGGTAATAAGGCCTGCAGTTTTAAAAAATTTAAGTAATCAAACTGGACATAATATATTTGATAACTAAGTTTAATGAATACATGAATACATGAATACAGCAATTAGAATAAATTTTTTTTAAAAAAATTACAAATTGCCTCTCCTAACAGTCATTGGCGCACTCGAAGTCATTAGTATAATCCACTGACATAATTTTTATTACCTAATAATGACTTATCGTAAGCAGGAAGATTATTTATTAACGTTTGCATAGTAGTAGTCTGATTTTAACACAACATAATCTTTAATTTTGTTCTTGTGATGATTAAACACCAAAGGCCGGTGTGGTGTACACTCACACCATTTAGTAATGTCCCTCAGTTTAGAGCCAGCGTATCGTTCGGGTCTGACGTGGAGCATAATAAAGAAAGCGATATAGCTTTAGCTTAAACTTTCCATTATTATTTTAAAACGCTGCAAATGATGGTGTTCACTTTTTACAATATAATAATATAACAAAAATATTAAACGGAACAGAAAACAATTTTCTTTTCAATTTGAAAGAAAATTTACGCCATTAAATTAAAAATGGTTATTAAAACTATATTCACATAATTGTTAATATTTAAACGATGCAAAATAACTGACTCGTAAATTTGTTAACACTTTTAGAATAGCCCTAACAAAGTAACTATTGAAATTCTTATAACTTCATACATATTTTTTAAAATTTAACATGTGCAGATCAACTTCAATTTTTAATTACCCCTATTTATATTTTGGATAATGCATTGGTTAATATACCTATGCGTAGTTGGAATATAAATACTATAATTGTTCATTTAAAAATAATTAGAATAGAACTTTTTTTTTATTATGGACACTTCTTTTACGGTCATTGAATCGAAGGAGTTTTGGGATAAATCCAACGATAAGAATAATTGATTGATCATTATTGTTACGTTGTTGTTGTTGGCGCCTTTTTATACCTGTATCAGGTTTAGGCGTTTTCCCCGCTTGAAACTTTGTTGTGAATGTTGTAGTGTTTCAAAGATTCAAGGCACCTACCGTTTTACATGGGTTGCGAACCACGGCAATTTCTAGAAAAATTTTCGAGCAGTTTTACTCTTGCCAGGTGCTCAGCCTTGCGAAGAGAAGAGGAGCGTGAAATTTTCGGGTGGTCGGCGCGGGATTCGAACCACTTCGAATCCACCTCGCTAGCGCAGCAGCCAAACACTAAAAATTGTTACGTAATGTATATATTAACTATTTGATTAGAATTATTAGGTGCCTATTGAACGACACTTTATAAATTACAGTGCAACGCAATTTACAATTTATTCACAACCCGCATTTAAAAAATTGTAATGATAAGATAAAGATATACACCCGTACCTCGCCTTGCGTCGTTTCTTTTGCGTTTTTCGAAGTTGCGTCGCTACTTAATTAGTACTAATTTTCACCGTGCGTCGTTAGGTTTTCGAGGTTGCGTTGTTTTGGGTTCGAGTCTTTAATTTTTTCTTGTTTTTAACAGACGGCTCCACTTTTTTCTATTTTTTCTTAATTCACATTGCGTCTTTTCAATTTGCGTCGTGTTTTTGGAACGTAACTCCGACGCAAAGTGAGGTATGGGTGTATTTTAAAATAATGAATAAAATAATGTTGGGTCATTCCATATGAAATCAACAAATTTGAATTAAAAAGTGTGCCGTATGATTTTTAATTTTAATAAAAAAATTGTAGTTGATCTTTGTGGTGGCACATTTATTTTTTTTATTGTATAACTTCCGATCAGTACCCATCCGAATTCAAAAAATTTGGGGCATTTTCATACTTGTACATAATGAGCTCTAGCTTTTTATTTAGAACAGGTATTGAAATGGTTGTTACTTTAGTTGAAAGGGTCATAAATGTGCATTTTATATAATACAAGAAAATTGAATTAAAACAATTAGGAACAAGATGGTGACCATCCGAAATTTTCACAATTTTTCTCATTTTTAGGATATTTGATTGAACGCTGTGTCAACCCTTTTGCATATTAAAATTGATTTTTTTACAATAAAGTACTAACTCTTGTGATGTCGTGACATAATTATTATTGTCCTAGAATAAAATCTACGAAAAATAAAATTGTGAAAATTGATAATTTTGTAAATAGCTCAGCTTTGACCTCAAAAAAATCCATGTGGAGGAAAAATAAAAATATGAAATTTTCAGAATATGTAGTTCATATCTTCGTTAATAAAGACCAATTAGTGCCATTCTGTTATTTTCACCTCTTTAGGAAATATTTTTTAAAGTGCTACTTTTATACATAAATATGAAAATAATCTGGAAGTTTGATAATTTATAAAAGTTTTCTAACTTATTTAAACTATTAGAATTATGTCAATTTATGATAAAAATAATCAAATAAAAATAAAAATTTTCAAATTCTGTTATTTATTAAAAATAATATAATAACAATAAAAAACACACGATCCTATCATTGTTTTATCCCCATCTCAAATAATAAATTAAAAGTGTGACGATATTCTAGCTCAGAAAATCTCAAGATAGTAAAAGTTTGCAATGAAAAATAAACAATTTCTGCATATATATATTTTTTTGATAAATACCAGAGTTTAAAAAATGTTGACTTTTATTTGATTATTTTTATCATAAATTGGCATAATACTAATAGTTTAAAGGACGCAAGGAGGAACATAACGAATAACTTCCTGAATGAGCAATTGGTTCCACACAATTTTTCCAAGATGACTTAGTAACAGTTGATTCATTGCAGTCTAATCGCGTTGGATATGGTGCCAATTATTTAAGCGATGGTGCCACACTCTATGTGTAGCGTTGCACCAAGAATTAAAGTGTTTACATGTGAATTGTGCAAAGAAAATTAACTATGTCAACTTAGACTGATGTGTGTTATCTTAACCACATAAATATGATTGATGTTTTCTTATTTTATTTCGATTATTAAATGTTCTATAGCGTCAAGATTTTTTTGTGCTTTGTAAATAAACGTTTTAAATGTATAACCTTAGATTTATTTTTACCACCTTTGAATTTTCAAATATTTGCCTCAAAACAAAAGTATGTCATCTTAAGCACAATTCCCCTACAACACAACACAAAATACTAGAATGATGGTTTGTAAGGCCACAACAAAAATTTAATACCTACCCTTTGGTAATATTTTCGATTTTTTTAAGAATAAGATTTTTGGTGTTTTACCAGCATGAAACAATAAAGTTACAAAGGGAAGCTCAAGTAGGTGAATCACATTTTCGGTTTATTTAAAATATTTGAAAGAGCAACGTCCATCTCGGCACAAGTTAATATCTTAAGTCTAAATCCCTTTCTAAGAACAAATTTAAAATGCCCATCTTGACATAAAGTGATTCAGGTATAATTGAAGAATACAATGGAGTATACATACTAGGGTGTTCCAACAAAAACAATTTTTTTCACTATCACATGAAAATTTTTCAGAATACGTCGAATTAAAAATCTGTCCAAATTACATCTCTTAATTTCAATTTTAAGAGGTCCTTCATCGAACTTAAACATTTTTATTTAAAAAGTTACGAAAATGATTTTTAACATTATTTACTTCTACAAACTATGTAATAATTTTTTATATAATTAATTAGTAATCCTTTATAGTCATTAAATTCTCTACAAAAATTTAATTGAGTCAAATTTCTATTATTAATATTTTACTTAATAAAGAACTTACAAAATTGAAATTTGTCGAAATTTCAAATTTTTTCAATTAAAAGGCTAAACTATTAAAGATAGGTCAAAAGTGAAATGGCAGTTTTATATTCTATTTAATGCACTATCAAATAGTCTGAAAAAATATTTTATATCATGAAAAAGTTATCGATTTAATTCTTATTTTTATGATTTTTAATTATAGAAGATTAACTACCCGAAAAAATTTTCTTTATAAAATTATATAGAACTATACAATTTTACAAAATTTCTTAAAATTATTCATAAAAATAAATGGATGTCAGCTATGCTAAGTCCGGATATTTTTAATCCGTATACCTGCATCATACTCCGAGCTGTGTATACCTCATTTGAAGACCAATATTGAAATATAAATTTAGCAAAGCATTGAAAAAAGTTCGAGAAAAACGATTTTAAACTTTTAGCTAGAAGGATATTCTTCTATAAGATTTCGTGGTTACAACAAAAACTTTAAAAACAAAAAGTAAATTTGGTTCTTAACTTACGAGCAAATATGGTATGTAACTCGAATATCGATAATTTAATGCAATGGTGACTTCTATTCAAATGAGGTTTAATACATACTCGTAATAATTCAAATAAAATCAATTAATGTAAAAATTATGGGTCCATAATAAAAAAAAAAAACTAGATTCTAATAATTTTCAAATGAATAGTTATGGTATTTATGTCCCAACTGCAGATAGACATATCAAACAATACTTTAGAAAAACATTAATAAGGGTAATATTAACAATTTAAGAGGAAGCGTGGTGCAAGTGGTTTAGTGTTTGGGCTGCTTTGCTAGCGAGGTGGATTCGAAGTGGTTCGAATCCCGCGCCGACCATCGAAAATTTCACGCTCCTCTTCTCTTCGCAAGGCTGAGCACCTGGCAAGAGTAAAACTGCTCAAAAATTTCCTTAGAAATTGCCGTGGTTTGCAATCCACGTAAAACAGTAGGTGCCTTGAATCTTTGAAACACTACAACATTCACAACAAAGTTTCAAGCGGGAAAACGCCTAAACCTGATACAGGTATAAAAGGCAGGCGCCAACAACAACAATATTAACAATTTAAAATTAATCTGAATTTGTTCTATTTTAAAATGCTGGCAATGCAGTTATAAGAATTTTAACAGCGAAATGAGCTGCCAATCGTTAGGAGTATCCGAAAATTGTTAACAAATTTACAATTCAGTTAATTTTAGTATTTAAATATTAACTCTTATGTGAAGAGTTATAATAATAATTTTCGATAGGATATATTTGCTTAGAAATGGAAAAGAAAATCTTTTATAGAAAACTTCACTAATTAATTCCTGAAATCAAAATTCGCATAGTTCTATTTTCAGTTATGTTAAATATTCTTAATATATACACAAACTAACTTATATGGAATTTAAAAGAAAGACATGGATTTTTAACACAAGGTATATGCGTAGAAAAGAATAATTACATTATTTTGTAATGATAAAATTATCTTGTATTAACTTTCATTTATATTAAAATATTTTTTTTTTATGGGTGAAAGATAAAAAGTGTATGGTTAATCTGTAAAAGTGAATACCACCATCATGTGTAGGATTGTAAAATAATAACGGAGAGTTGAAGTTGAAACTAGCGTTTTCTTTATTATTCTCCACGTCAAACACGAACGATCCGTCCGCTCCAAACCAAGGGACATTACTAAATGGTGTGAGTGTACCTCGGTCCTTGTCTATCAGTTGTATCTTGACTCTAGGATCAACGGGTAATAAATAAAAATGTAGGAGTATATTTGTTATATATTCTTTATTTCATTTTATTTTGCTTCAGATAAAATGCCTAGCAAGTCAAAGCAAAAGTTAAAATTTTTTTAAGTTTTTGAATACGAGAAATGTTTTGTTAATTTTTGAAACAATTTTAGTGTTTTATCAAAGTACATATCTAGATTTCAACGTATTGAATTTCATGGTAACCCGTAACTCGATCGTGTCATGCGCAAAAAATGCTTCAAAAATATTATTTCATTCCTTCTGCCTTAGAATATTAGTTTAAAATATACATATAATACACCTTTATATCAAATTGTCATTAATATTTAATGGAATAATAGCACACAATATAATAAAAAACACAATTTTATTTCAAACCTGCTATACCTATTAACCTAAATAAGTTTTCCGAAAACATTTTCTCAGGAGTTGTTTTTGTAGTATTCGTACATAATGGTACAAAACAAGAACGATGACTTTTGAGGTTCGACATTTTCAATATAAACTTGAGTATTTAACAATGGACAACAGAATTAAATAGATCAAAACACTGCACTTATTATTTCTGTATAAACTGCCATGAATGAAAACTAACATTATGACGTCACACACGCTCGGGTTTGTTCGGGAGCTGTCGGCGTGTTTTCGGTACTGGATTCAAAAATTAATTTTTATTTTGATATAACTTTTGAAATATTGCGAAAAAAATTTAAAAAATAGTTTTGTTATAAAACATATATGATCTTTCCATTTATCATAAAAAAAAATTCAAAGACCTAATTGCAGGATATGAAACTTCTGATCCTTTCTTGTCCCATCATTTATAATAAAAATGATCACGATATTCATATTTATAAAGGTATTATTAATATTTGTCTGGACGTACATTAAATCGAATAAAAAACTGAATATTAAACCGCTAAGCCCTTCCTGACATATCATTTACAAAATAAAGCAGTTACTCCATGAAATCATTCTCCCTCCCACTTGCTAACTGGCATGGCCTGTATAAAAAAAAGAATAACGATAACGTTGTGGCTCATTCCATCACAGTGGACATTCTTCAACGAAGTATCAAGCAGACAGCCTACATTTTGAAGACAACATCCCGGAAGAATTACTATGCTGCATCTTGGTTAGTACCACTCAGGACATCCACCCAGACGATCTGAGGGACTGGGAACGACTCCTACTTCAGTTCGACAGTCCAGAAGGAGAACAGCGCCCAATTGCAGGGTAATATGAAACCTCGGAACCTTTCATGCCCCATCATTTACAAAATAAAGCTCCCTCACAATTGCAAACTGGCATGACCAGTAATTGAAAGAAAAGCATACTGATTTCTTGTTTTTCCAATCTGCCGTGCACGGCAGTCTCAAGTTGCTATATTAAATACTTTATAATAATTCCAATAAATTAGTTTTATTCATGTTTCCTTCTTAATTGAATTAAATTAATATCTCTTGAAATCGGCGCTAAGAGCACACGGTCATTGCACGGTGCCTGTTCGGAGCTCAGAAGCTCGCAAGCGACGTGTTTTTGAAGTGGAAAGCGGCTTCCTTGCCTATTTCTATCTGTTTTTTTGTGTTGATTGCGCGCATTGTTTGGCTATAATTTGAAGTAATTTCTATTTGGAAATTTAATTTTTTATAGTTAATATCGTTAAACCCTGCTGCTTATTTTTGCAAATATGTGAAAGTACGCTTCATGCTATTATGGAGGGACAACCGTCATCGCCTTTCAGCTTCCTTTGCATAAACCAATTTCAGTGATGGAGAAAGCACTTAGTGGAATTAAGACATTTATTCGTTTTGAACCTACCTTAAGACCAAGGATACAAAAGTTCTGTATAAGATATGTGCGATAGATCGCAGAGAGAGGATGGGAATCAATACTAATTCAGCGACTTATTACAGCATTCGATAAGCAGAACAAATATAAAGAGAAGACCATAATGACGAAAGTTAAGAGGAAATTGTCCAAGACTAATTTTCCAAATTTTTCATAATAGCGAACATGTGCTATCGGTAATGATTCACCCTTTTAGTGCAATGAGGAGTGCCTGCAAAAGTCTTCTTGAAAAAGGATGTAGACTTTGTATAGTCACAATCCATCAAAGAGGCGTTTGAATATACAACTCTGCGAAAGTCGCAAAATGCGACTCCTGTACTAAACGATGTGAAAGAGAAATATCACTCTTTCTGTTCCAAGAACGAAACCTACTGCGGTAGTAGTTTCATATAGTGTACCGCGATAACCCCGTTGCATACATTTTATAAGAACTTGGTTTTCTTGTTCTTTGTCAGAGTAAGCATCGGGCGACCAGTGTTCAGTGACCGACTGAGTAGTGTACGATTACTCATTTGGTTTTGCGCGATGTATTAGTTGGTTTTATCATAACGGATGAAGTCATCTACAGGTCGGGAACATTAAAAAATTTTGTGTCGCCTCCCATGTTGGCGCAATGAAAATAAAACACAAAAGTATAACTTAATACTTTTGTAAAAGGTGGATTAGGCCTACAGGGGATACCACTTGAAAAAAAAACGCGCCAATATGTCTACCTCTAGGGTGGTGTGGAAATGACATACTTATAGTTAGGTGTATTTAAGGTGCTTTAAAAAAGCAAGCAGGGCCGGCGCTAGACTTTATGCCGCCACAGGCAAGATGAGATTTTTTCTCGCCCTACATCTAATATTAGTTTTTAAAACCGGGAGGATGGCTTTCGGCCGCCTCTTAAAATATACCCCTACAGGTGGCCGTCTGTTCTGCCTGTGCCTCACACCGGCACTGAAATCTGGCCAAACCGTTAACCAGATTTTTTAAATATAAGGAAATTTTTTAATACAATTGTTAATTACGCACCTTTTAAAATGCTGGGTGTGAAAGTTTACTTTTATAAAAGAAAATTATTAATAACATCGTTGTTGTCGGGTGCGCAGTGTACCCCCGGATTAGATGATAAGTTAAATACGCAATGTATTTATTATTTTGAATTTTATTTTGTGTTCAGTAAACGAAGTACATTATTCGGATGCTAAACTGTTACTGGTGGGTTGAGAAATTTCTTTAAAACCCTTACATGGTTGTGGAGGGGGTGGTGCCAACAGTTGTTTATTAAGATATTTCGTTTAAATTTTGCATAGATTATATTTCTTTAGTAGTAGGCACATATAGTCGAACCCCGATAAGTCGAATTTTTGATAACTCGATTTTTTCGATAAGTCGAAGCGTTTTACAATTCCCTAAATTTGAGTTTCCATTAGTAAGCTTCTCTCAAGTGGAATTTAATATACAGTAAATCAATTATTTTTACCGACAATGTGACATATACAAAACATGTACAAAAGAGTTCGATCGCCTATTACATTAAGATAATTTCAAAGCAAGTCAGGGTTGACTGGAGAATTTAAAGAAAGGAACCTCATCATTCAAAAAGTAATATGTGGTTAAAGCGCAGAAGTGTTAGAACACGATTGTGAACTTTGGAGGCATAAAGTCGTAACACCATTACTGCAAGAGTATGAACATAGCAATATTTTTAATGCCGATGAAACTGCTTTGTTTTTTAAATGCTTACCGGATAAAACTTTGACTTTTTTAAATGAATTGTGTTACGGTGGGAAACGCAGTAAGGAAAGAGTGACTTTGATGGTAGGAGCTAAAAATTAATGATATATATATATACCTATACGTAAGTGTGTAACTGAACTTTTTTTAATAACTCGAATTAATTTTGGTCTCCCTTCGACTTCAACTTATCGAGATTCGACTGTATTTCATTTGAATTATAAATAATTCACAATTGTATAACAGTTATTATTTATTTATAAAATACTAATAATTATATAAAAATGAACTTTTAAAATTAACTAAGTAACTAAATAACATTTATAACGCCGTTCTGTTATTCTAAGCAAAGTTCGTTGATGGACTTTTTGGCGGCCCAGCAGCACGAAGACCTTTAATTAAAATATAAATTACGTAACTTAGTTAATAATAAAAAAATACTTACAAAAATGGGAAAACGGTTATTCGTCGGCGGCATACTTTTGTGAGATATTATTGAGTAAAACCAGATATTCTAGTTTGAAGAGGGAACGTCTTTTTGAATAAAAATTCAGCAATGTAGCTGGTAATATGATTTTCGGACTTTTCAAACCTAGGAATGCCTGTTCGCACATCTCTCCAAGCTCTTTCAATATTCTGGGTATGCGCACCTAAAACATAAAAGAAAAAAACATTCATTTTATTTAAATTGAAAATTATGCTTTCCGGTATCGGAATCGACAAAGTTTAAATTGTGATTGACTTGAAGAAGTCGATACCCATTACTTTCGTGGCGGTTGTAGACCTTCCAGCAATCCGAAATTATAGTAGTGCCAGGAAGAATCCACTCCTGAATCAACGTGGCGATATCTCGTGCTGGCACTGGTATAAGAAAAAACTTTCGAGACCCCCAAAAACCCAAGTTCCCTGTATAATCCTGCTTCAATTATATTTCTGTCTTCCCATTTTTGCTTCGTCTATTTCTACAATCTTCCCGACGCTGCTTAAACGTTGGGAAGATTGTAGAGTCCAGCTGATGCAAACCTTCTTACAAAAAATTACTCCAATCTATAACCGTTTTTTTTACAAATGTTCAAGGTAGAACACAGTAATTATGTTCTTGGGTGTGAACAAAATAAAAAAAGGGACATAAATTAGAGGAATTTTTCAATAGAGTTTTACACTGCCGAACCAAGTCCCCGTTCTTGCAGACCGCCAAAAATTACATTTAAATGTCCGTTGAGGACGTCGTGGATCAACAATTGTTCTTTGACGGTAGCATCTAAACGTTAGTTTCGGGAGTTTTTTTGTGTGGCTTGGAGGAAAATCTTCAATAGACACCCACCTCCTGGTGGGTAGTGTGAGATTTCTACTCACTAAAAACCCCCTTCTTCCCGGGCCTGGCTCTGGATGCCAGCTCCCACCGCCGGAATGAGTGTAGCCCGCCTAGTGGCGTGCTACCTAGGAAAGGAAAGTAAGGTAATCACCTGTAAGAAACAAATAATTAATCTTCTTCCTTGATCCTGGATGATGGCGATGGCCCCCGTAGGGGGCATCTGAAACATAGAATCACCTTGCTTTGCCCGGCCTTGACACGTCAAGGTCGGGTTCCGCTTGGAGTCGGATTAGATAAGAGGAAAAAGATAGTGTAAAAAATAAAGAATTTGTTGCGGCTGGGGCCGCGTCGAACCTCTCAAGGCCCCGGTAGGGGCCTTGGTGGAGGAACCAATCGGGGGCGCTCCAGGATGGAGGTCCTGGGGCGTCGCATTCGCGAGGGCGTCGCGACGTCATAGTTTACGGCCTCTCTGACGAGGCCGTTCGGGTGGTGGTCCGCACGGTCGAGGGCGGCCGTGTTGAGGGAGCGGAGGTGGTCGGCGAGGTACGGCAGCTGCGCCTCCCGGTGCAGCTGTTCGTTCCTCACGAACCATGGCGCGTCGAACGCGAGCCGTAGAAACTTATTCTGCACGATTTGCAGTTTGCGCACGTGGGGGTCAGTGATCTGCCCCCAAGCAAGGGAGCCGTAGAGCAAGCAGGGCCTCACGACGGATGTGTACAACATCAGCTTGTTCCTGAGGGACAAGCGACTGTTCCTACACACCATCGGAAAGAGTTCCCTGATTACCCATTTGGCTTTCCCGATCGCGTTTTCCACGTGTTTGTGGAAGTTCATCCGACGATCGAGCGTGACCCCGAGATACTTGACCTCGTTGACCCACTCGATCTCGTCGTCGTTCCACAGCAGCGGAGGGAGGGTGTGGTGTGGGCCGCGGGCGAAAACGATGGCTTTCGTTTTCTCGGCGTTGACCGCGATTCTCCAGACGCGGAAATAGGCAGCTAGCTCGTACGCTGCCGCTTGCAGGTTACGAACTAGCTGGGGACGGTTTCGCGAGCTACCGTAGATGGCGGTGTCGTCGGCATAGATTGCCAACTCCACCCCCGGGGGCTTCGGAATGTCGCCGGTGTAGATGTTGAACAGGAGCGGGGCGAGGACCGAGCCCTGCGGCACTCCTGCTCGTAGCGTCTCGACGCGTGAGAGGCTGCTTCCTACCTTCGCTCTGAAGGAGCGTCCCGTAAGATAGGAGCCGATTAATCGGGCGAATGGCGCGGGTATCGCGGAGTCGATTAATTTGTAGATAAGGCCTTCGTGCCAGACCTTATCGAAAGCCGCCGAGATGTCCAGAAAGATGGAACCAACGGAATGTTTCCAATTGTACCGGTGACACGTGAATTCCACGACGCGTAGCAGTTGCTCCGACGTGGAGTGTTTAGCGCGAAATCCAAATTGCTCATCTGGGATGAGGCAAGCCGCGTCGACTCTTTCTAAGAGTCGTTTGTAAATTAGCCGTTCGCAAATTTTGGAGACGGACGAGAGCAGGCTGATGGGCCGGTGGTTTTGAGGAAACCTCCGGTCCTTTCCCGGTTTCGGGATAAAAATTACGGTTGCTGTCTTCCAGGGCAACGGGAAGTGCCGCAGTCGGAAGACAGCGTTGCAAATATTTACCAACGCAACGATCGGTTTGCGTGGTAGATTTTTTAACGCGACGTTGGTGATCCCGTCGGGGCCGGGCGCTTTCCGATTTTGGAGGCGGCGAATTATCGCTAGCACCTCCTCGGGCGACGTGTGGTCTATGACCTCGGTATCGGGGCGGGTGTCGGCCATGAAGTCCTCGACAGTTTCCTCCACCTCGGTCCAGTGATCGACGTCGGCGTCCGCGTCGTTTGGACTGCATTGCAGTTCCAAACAATCTGCGAACGCGTCCGCCTTTTCCTGGTCCGTGTAGGAGATCCTGCCGGCTCTTGCATGGAGCGGAAGGGGGGGCTTTCGCGAGGTCCGGAGAATTTTGGCCATCTTCCACACGGCGTGGTGATGGTCCGGGAAAGAAGCGAGCTCGTCTGCGAAGTTATCGTTCCGCAGGTTGCGGAGGGCTTCGCGTACTTCGGTGGTGAGGCGATTTGCGGCGACGCAATTTTCGCGAGTCGGGGCGCGGCGCCTAAGATTTCGCGCGCGATTCTTTTCGCGGATGAGGCGAACGATGTTCAGAGGGAGGGGTTGCCTGAAGGGCCGATTTGGCACCTCGCGGGTGGCCGCGGTCGTTGCTTCGGTGATCTTTTCAGCGAGGACGGCAGCCGCCCTATCAAGGTCGTCTGTCGTTTCGATTACCGGGATCGGGCCGAAGTTGCGTTTAATGAAGCGCGTGAATCGTTTCCAATTCACCCTGCGCTGCATTGGGGGGTCCCGAGCGTCTCCCTGAGAGCCAATGTACAGGAAGACGGGTGGGTGATCCGTAGAAAGTTCGTCCGAATTTACGAGCTCCAAGCTGTACGGACAGTTCTTGGAGATCGCGATATCCAGGATATCGGGCAGGTTCCGGCCGTTGTGAAAAGTCGGTTCCGGGGGCGCGTGGACGAGAAGTCCCAGCGTGTCCGCGGTCGCACGAAGCGTGCGGCCGTTGCTATTGGTCCTGCGGCAGGACCAATCAGGGTGCTTCGCGTTGAAGTCACCGGCTGCGATCACCGCGGAGCCGGCGTTGGCTACTTCGGCGATTTCGTCGGGGTTTAACTGAGCTCCCGGCGGATGGTAACAAGAGTAGAGGGACAGGGGACCGTTTTCCATTGGGAAAACGACGCCTATCGCCTCCAGCCTGTTGAGCTGTAGATCGGGGGCCGCGTGATGGGGGACGCCGTTTTTGACGTACGCGGCGGTGCCGCCCCCAGGTCCGAGAGGGCGATCGCGACGGTGTAGTAAGTACCCGTTTAGGCGGGGGTCGCGGTGGTGGGAACGAAGGTGAGTTTCGTTCACCAGGATGACGTCCAGGTCGTGTCTGTGAGCAAACACTTCCAGTTCGTCACGCTGGCGAGCTAAACTTCTGGCGTTAAAAACGCTACCTTCAAAGGGGGGTACGCGCGATGGATGACCGTTATCCATTAACGTTTAGGGATGCATGAGGCGATGCTCGGGATCAGCCGAAGGACGCTCAGGAGAACGTCCTCGTCCGATTTGGCGGACTGCACGATATTTGCCAGCGCCTGGAAAACTCCGTTGAGATTTCCAGCGGTGGCGGACGCGCGGGTGGCGCGCGGCTGCCGGCGGCTGCTGCGAACGATGTGCTCGCGTTCGTCGGGGCGGACGTGAAGGTCCGCGCGGGGGCGGCAGCTGGTGCTGCTTTCGGCGTCGCGGCGGTCTTCTTCTTGGATGCAGGGTAGAACCTGCATCCGCTGTAGTTCGCGGTGTGCGCTAGCCCGCAGTTAGCGCATTTCGCGGGGGTCTCGACGGAGCGGGTACACTCGGCGGTGCGGTGTCCTTCGCCGCACTTAACGCATTTTGGGGGGCAGAAGCAGTTCTTCTGCGCGTGGTGGAAGACCTGGCAGTTGTGACACTGGTTCGGTCTTCCAGAGGGGTTTGGTTTCTCGGCCTTCACGAGAAGACCGAGAACGGAGCGCACTGTGAAGATGTTGAGGCCGGTTTTTTCGGCCTCAACCATCACGACGTTGAAAGGTTTCCGGTCGCGACGGCTGTGAAGGCGGGTTACCCTGATAACAGGGTATCCCTGGGCCTTCAAATCCTCATGGATTTCTGCGACAGCGATGTCGCGCGGAACGCTTCGGAGGACCACTCTGAGAGTGCGGTCCTCGGGGAGGGTGTAGGAATGGTACGGTATACCATTCCCGGTCAGGTATCGCGTGAGATCGCGAAATCCGTCGATTGTCGCGGTCTGGATGCGAATGCCGTCTCGGCACGCGACGTGCTTGGTCACTAGGACCTTTATTAGCGGCAGGGCTTTTAGCACCTGCGGCCATCGCGACGTGTCCCGGAGGATAACCGGGGGGATTTTGGGCCTCGGTTCGGCCCGCGGAGCGGCAACGGGTTCGACGGGCGCGGTCGATGTGGTGGCAACGGGTGCCACCGGGACGGACGGTGCAGGCGTCGGGGCGGCAGCTGCGGAGGTTGCTGCTGCCGTTTGGTCGCGGGTGGCTGCCGGGGTTGCGGGTTCGTCCGCAATCCGGACCTTGGCGCGTTTTTTCTTCCGTGCTTTGACGGTTGTGAAACCGTCGGACGGCGAAGGGTCGCAAGGCGCGGGAACGCCGGGGGAGCCTTCGGACTCGGAGTCCGGGGTCGCGGGGCGCTTAGTACTAGGACTTACCAGTGGTAGGTCCTCGACGCAGGGTGCTGGGATCAGGATATCGGCGATGTCCTTTTCCCGGGGGCAGTATCCATCCCTTCGGATGGCGATGGGTCAGCGGGGGCTGGGGCGCGGATAGCCGGCCGAAGTATCGGTCGAGCAGCGCCTCCATGCGCTGCTCGTACGCTTGGAGACGTTTTTCCGTCTCCTGGAGCAGGTGCCGTTCCTGCTCTTTCAGCAGGTGGGCGAGCTGGTCCCGATCCATGACCAGGGGCGCCTCCTCCATGGCGCCGCTGGCTGGGGTGACGCACAGATCGCGCACACGCGGCGAAGGCACTTCACTCGCGGGTGAGTCAGACGAAGTCGTGTGCTTTAAGAAAAGCAGGTTTTTAGGTGTGGTTTACAAACAAACAGGATGTAAATTTTCACAGAGCGCACGGACGTGAACGATGCACACACTTCGAGGCTGCTGTCCCTGCACCTTCATTGGGTAAGGAGCAGCCACCCCCACCGCGACCCCCCGCGTAAACTCCCCGGAGCCGGAGTTTACAATAGTAACATCGCGCCGCTCGAAGAGAGCGAAGAACGCCCCTCGGTCGGAAGCAAAGGAATCCTTCCCCTCTCTGCCTCCACCGGCCGCCCCTGTGGTCGTCGTTCCCCCAAAGGCGACACCCCGAGTGGCCCCCGCGCCACCCAAGCCTGCCCAGAGCGAGCCCGCTAACTCCCCAGAGCAACCCACCAAGCGCGACGCCCCTCAGGGCAACCCGCCAAGCGCGACGCCCCTCAGGGCAATCCCCCCGCCGCGCCCCCTGCACCCCGACCCAGGATACCGCCGGTAATCCTCCGCGACACCTCTAAGTGGACGCAAGTCCACAAGGAGATCCGAGAGAAACAAATCAGCGTCTCAAAGGAGGCCGCCACGTGTAGGGACGGCATCCGAATCCACCCTGCCAGTTCTGACGGATTCAGAACGCTAACGCGATACCTCAACGAGTGCAACATCTCGTATCACTCGTTCACGCTCCCGGAAGAGCGCACAGTAAAAGCCATCCTGCGACACGTCCCTCGCGAAATAGCCACGGACGAGATCGAGGCCGACCTCAAGGCACAGGGCTACCCGGTCGTAAAAGTAACCCGGTTCTTCCGCCGTCTGCGGAACGAACAAAGAACCAAGGTACCGTTCAACCTAGTTCTAGTTGAGACCGAAAAAGCAGTCTCAACATATTCCAGCTCCGGTCCGTGCTCGGCCTTAGCGTGAAGGTCGAGAAGCCCAACGCGCCGACAATGGCTAGTCAATGCCATAACTGTCAGCGGTTTCACCACTGTCAGCGTAACTGCCACGCGCCCTCGCGCTGCGTAAAATGCGGCGCCGAACACAAATCGTCGGAGTGCCCTAAAGCCCGCACCTCCACCCCCGTATGCGCTAACTGTGGTCAAAACCACACAGCCAACTTTAAAGGGTGCTCCCAATTCCCAGCACGGAGGAAGGCCCCTCTGGCCCCTCCCGCAAAGACTTTCACCTCAAATCGCGTTAACGAAAAAACTTCTTTCGCCGCCGCAACAAACGGCAAAACCGCGACGCCCCCACCCCAAACAGGCTCTAACCTGAACGATATCGTTCACGCACTCGTGAACGCGGTCTCTACCGCCCGCTCTGAATCCGACGTGCTGCGGAGTGTGCTCCGGCTCATTCCCAGTATCACCGCGTGCTTACCTACACAAAAATGAACCCCCCTTCCCCCGTCATCTCCTCCCTAAAAACGGCGTTCTTCAACGCCAACGGGCTGCGGAACCAGCGTGACGAACTGGAATCGCAATAGAAAATGGCGTAAATAAGCCTCCAACCTTCAAATATTAAAGTGTAATATTTTCAGTTGCAAAATTTCTCAAAAAAAGAAAGAACTGTCGTATTTTTTTTTTTGTGGCTTGGAGGAAAATCTTCGATAGTCACCCACCTCGTGGTGGGTAGTGTGAGATTTTTTACTCACTAAAAACCCCCTTCTTAATTTGTCATGGTAGCAGGGCGGTGCCGTTATTGTTATATTATGCTGGATGACTGATGCAATTTTCGGCGGACCAGCTGACTGAAGCCTTTAATTAAGATATAAATTATATAATTTAATTAATAATAAAAAAATATTTACACAATCGATTATTCGGTCACCGGTGGCATACATTTCTGAAATTTGGTGAAGAAAGCGGACACCCTGGTTGAAAGAGGGAAGATCCTCTTGAATAAAAATTCAGCTAAATAGCTAGAAAAATGGATTTCGGATCTTCCAAACCTAGGAATGCCCGCTCTTACATCTCTCCATGCTCTTTCGATGTTTTGTGTATGCGCACCGAAAACAAAAACAAACAAACATATAATTTATTTTATTTAAATTTTAAATTGTACTTACCGGTGTCGGGATCGACAAAATTTAAATGATGGTTGATTTTGAGATGCCGATAATCTTCATCTTCCAGACAGTTGCACGTCTGCCAGCACTCGGAAATGATTGTGGTTCCTGGATGAATCCAGTCCCTAATCACCTCTAAACAGCGTGGCGGCATCTCGAGCTCGAATTGGCTTAATAAAGAAATTTCGGGAACCCCTTTTTGTGCCCCCCAAAAATACAAGTCCCCTGTATAATTCTGCCTCGATTATATTTCCGTCTTCCCATTTTCGCCTCGTCGATTTTTACAATCTTTCCGACGTGTTTCCGAAGTGTTCGGATGATTGTAGAATCAAAGTAGAACACATTAATTGTGTTCCAGGAACAGAGTAAAAAAAATGACATTATTACTAGGAATTTTTCAAAGAAAGAGGCCTGTTTCATCGCCTTTGAAGATTTCGTGGTCTTCATAGCCGTGTCCCAAAATAGGGTAAACCATTTTTAGCCAGTTTTCAGAAATTCCAGATGGCACATCGCTCGATTCTCGACAAATTCTCCAAAACAGGATATAATGTTTCCCGATATCTTTGGAGCCATGGTTGCATGACTTAACTTTAATTCGTTTACCAAATCTCCATTTTTCGCCGTTTTTTAATCTAGAAATAATATAAATATTTTGAATTAAAAAATATATTCATTTATTTGTTAAGTAATAATTGAATGAGTACTTACCAAAATGGAGAACTGATTATTCCCTGATGGGATACATTTCTGATATTACTCGGAAAAAAGACGCGATTTGCGTATCCAATGAAAATGCTCGTTTAAATAATTCGGCAAGGTAACTTGCAAAGTGGCTATCGACTCGGCCAAATCAGGGAATACCACCTCTCACATCCCTCCACGACCTCTCGATGTTTTGGGTATGTGCACCTAATAGAAAAAATAATTTTATAATTTTATTTAAATTGTAAATTATGCTTACCAGTATCGGGATCTACAAATTTTAGGCTGTGGTGTACTCGGAGATGAATATACCTAATCTAATCTAATCTAATCGCTCATGCTTTGAAGAGTTCGGCTGTGCCCTTGACTCCGTTATCGCGTTGGAGTGGGTCCCGCAAGTGCCCGGAACGAAAGAACGCCAGGGGGCGTTTCGCAATAATGTTAAGAAAAAACCCGGGACGGTCCGGTAAACAAACTTAGCACTACCGGCTAGAAGGAAGAGTAGAGTAAAATGAAGCACTAAAAACAAAACACAAAAACTAAAACAGAATTTTGCAGCACTCATGAGAACGTCTCATCTTAGTCACTGGTGAGCCCCCCGAACAAATTTGCCGGGTGACTATGGCCCCTTCTGGGCCTTGGATGCCTCCTGCATTCTAATTTACAAGGGCCATTTTCCGCCGCTTGTGTTTGTTCCTTTCACACTCGTTATAATCCACGGCGTTTTTGACGAGCGGGTTGGTGTGGACCTCTGCTCTCGCAAAGGCTCTCGTTACGGTCTCCCGCATGTACTTCTTCACGGTCGGCACCTCCCTTTGCCTTTGCGTAGGTTGCACCTACGGTCTGCGCCTTTTTCTTTGACGAGCCGGATTTGTCTTCTGCCGTCTTGGGAATTGTTGCGGAGGGCTGTTGGGGGAGACGTGTCCCAGAAGCACCCCGCGTTTTTCCGTCGTCGGCCCGTTTCGGGCAACTTCTTGAACTTGCGGGGTAGAGGCCCTTGCAGTTCGCACACGTCGCCTTTAGGGTCGCCGAGATTTGGCATTCCCTTGTCAAATGCTCTTCTCCGCACTTAACACTAATTTGTTTATTTATAAACTAACTATATTTAAATTTATTATTATTTTAACACAAAGGTCCGAGACCTGGTACACATTTGTGGCGCCTCTTGGCACCTCCACGACGACCAAGTCCAGAACCTGCTTCCCCATGCTATCCGGTTAACTCTTCCGGCTTCGATCCCCTTTAGCTGGAGGTCCGCCGCGATACCACGAAAGACGACCCGGAGAGAACGCTCGCTTCGCATTCGGAAATAGTGGTATTTCACACCCATCTCGTCAAATGCTCCGATCATCTTCCGGAACATTTCCTCCGAGGTGGGCCGCATTTTAATGCCGTCCCTTGTTGATTGGGCCGACAAGTAGTCGATGCCCTTCAGCCTCCGCAGGATCACACTTTCAGCCACCTTTCCCAAGCCGGGGGGGAGGCTGATCGGGCGGTAGTTCTGCGGAAACTTTGGGCTGGCTCCGGCCTTTGCCAAAACCACGACGTCGGCTATCTTCCATCTGTCCGGGAAATAGCGGTGACGCAGAATCCCATTGATGATGGCGACGACATGCATGACTGCGCGATCAGGCAGGCGCCTGATCATCGCGTTCGAGATGTCGTCGTATCCCGGTGCTTTCCGGTTCTTGAGTCCCTTGATTATCTTCCGGACCTCCGCTGGCGAAGTCGGCTCGATAATCTCGGCGTCCTCGGTCTCCCGCAGTCGGTTTCTGACTCCGCGGTGGATTCGTTCGATGTGGTCCAGATCCGCGTGCTTGTAGTTAGGACTACACTGCGATTCTAGGCTATCGGCGAACGCCGATATTCCCCTCCTTCCATGGATGATGGGTGGCATTTGGGATCTCCGTTCTTGAGGATCTTCGTCATTCTCCACAATGACCCGTCTACGGTGGCAAGCTGTTCCAACCGTTAATTCCATTTGTCAGAGCGATATTCTGCAAGGCGGCGGCGCACCACCCCGATAAGTCGATTGGACTCCGTCCGGTCGACCGGGTCCAGGGAGCGACGATACCGCTTCCTCGCCCGGTTTCGATCTCGGATGAGGTCCCGGAGTTCTCGGGGCAGCACGTCGATCCGCCGCCGCAGTGGTATCGTCCTTGTCGCTGTTTCCTTTGCATCAAGAAAACACCTAGTGAGGTGGTCGATGGCGCAATCGACGTCCCCGGGCGTCTCGATGTTGTGTATCCTGCCCACGTTGGCCGCCATTTGCTCTTGGAAGAGGTCATAGTCGACTTTGGTGATGGTCTCTTGAACTTCCTCGAAGTCGTCCATCTCCAGGTGTAGAAACACCGGTAGGTGGTCCGAATCAAGGTCGTCCATGACCTCGATGCCCACTGTTAGTGGGAGATCTTTAATAATTGCGATGTCCAGGACGTCGGGTTCGTGCGATCCACTGAACTGGGTTGGTTCCGTCGGTCCCAACACATCGACGCCGCGTTGGGTGGCGTAACTGCACAGAGCGCGTCCCCTTGCGTTGTTCACTCTGGAGTTCCATGATCGGTGCTTGGCGTTGAGGTCTCCGGCCACGATTGTTGGTCCTTCTCCCCGTTCCTCGAGGTCGGTTTCCATCAACTGCCTGTTGGGAGGGTTGTAGGCGGCGTACATTTTGACCATTCTAGCGGTCACGGTCTGCGCGGCGATGCCCGTCGCCTCCATGTTTGTCAGCTGCGGCGCTGCAATTTCTTGATGCCGCAGGCTCCTTTTCACGTAGATGGCCGTTCCTCCACTCGGTCCATCTGCTCGGTCGGTGCGGTAAAGGCTGTAGTTTCTCAGCTTCGGGTTGTCAGCTGGACGGTGGTGGGACTCGCTTACGAGTATCACGTCCACTCTGTGGTCCTCGGCGAACATTTCCAGCCCGTTCCTCTTGTTCCGTAGCCCGTTGGCGTTCCAGGCTACGACCTTCAGTGGGCGCGCGTTGGGCTCACAGTCCATCGCGTGAGGTGAACAAATCCGTCAGACTTTTCACTTAGCCTGGAAAAGCCTGAGCTGCTCGGTAGTCGGGTTGGTAGCCGCAAACGTGGACCACATCTCCCCCATGGTCGTGGCAAAAGCACCAGCTTCCGTGGCCGCGCCCTTGGGCTTGGCTTTGGGACGGTCTGCTGTTGGAGGGCCCCGGGTTCGCTACGACGCCACGCTCGCTGTCTTCGCGTAGGTTGCACCTACGGTTTGCGCCTTCTTCTTCGGCGAGCCGGATTTTTCTTCCGTGACCTTGGGAACTGCTACGGTGGGCTGCAGGGGGGGACGCGCCCCAGAAGTGCCCCGCGTTTTTCCATCGACGGGCCGTTTCGTACAACTTCTTGAACTTGCGGGGTAGGGGTCCTTGCAGTTCGCACACGTCGCCTTCTGGGTCGCCGGGATTTGGCATTCCCTTGTCAGGTGCTCTTCGCTGCACTTGACACATCTCGGGGTCGCCTTGCAGCCAAATTGGGAATGCCCAAAGAGTTGGCATCGATGGCATTGTCCGCTTCCCTTCCGTCTGCGTAGAGCCTTCAACCTGACCTTGAGGCCGCACAGGTCCGAAACCTGGTACACGTTTGAGGCGCCAATTGGCACCTCCACGACGACCATGTCAAGGTCCTGCCTCCCCACGGCCATGCGGTTGACTCTTCCGGCTTCGATCCCCCTTTAGCCGAAGGTCCTCCGCGACATCGTCGACCGGTATACTCCGGTCGACGCCACGAAAGACGACCCGGAGGGGACGTTCGCTCCGCATTCGGAAGGAGTGATACTTCACCCCCATCTCATCGAATGCCCCGGTCATCTTCCGGAACATTTCTTCCGTGGTGAGCCGCATTTTGATGCCGTCCCTCGTGGATTGGGCCGACAGGTAGTAGATGCCCCTCTCCCTTAGGCTGGCATTTATTTGCGGCCAGGACGCGTTGCATTCCCTTTGATGTATAAACACCGGGGGGATTTTCTCTCGGCGAGGTGCGAGTTGTGGCGGGATTGCCCTCTTCGGCTGCCCGTCGACCTCCACTACTTTCGCCTTCTTATCGTTCAAGGTCCGGGTTTGCATCCTTTTTCGCTTTCCTTGGACAAGAACGAAGTCGTCTTCTTCCCTCCCGCTGGAGGGCTTTCCGGTGGCGACATCCATTGCTGATGCCACGTTCTCCGCTTCCGGGGAAGTGGGTGCCGGATCCGGTCTTGACGACGGACCGGGCTCCGGGCTTTTAGCTCGGGATGGGCTGGGTTTTGTGCCGTCGGCATCGTCAGCGATCCTGAGGGTCACCACCCTCCTCTTCTTCTTCTAGGCGGCCTTCGGAGGTGGGTTTACCTCCCCTTGGCCTCCCGCTTCGCTTTCCGCCCTCTTCACTTTCCGCCCTCTTCACGGTGTCGGTTGGGGCCAACTCCGCATCCTTTGGGCGTGGTTTCACTGCTTGGCTGTCTTTGACGACGGCCGCCGCAACGTCTGGCGTCTCGGTGGTATTCGCCGCCTCGATCTCCGCAATCTTCCGTCCCTGAGCGTGGACCTCCGCTTGCAGATCCCTGAGCGCAGCGGTAAGCGCTGCAAACAGATTTTCTACTCGTTGCGGATCCCCTCCCAGATCCATCGTCGTTGGCGCGAAATTTTTTTGCCTTATTCAGGCAAAAAACTCTGAAAAGGAATAATATTAGTTAAACAGACCGTCTAAAAAAGACAGGCTGCTCTGATGTCGTTGTCTCTCTTTGCTCCTCTGATGCACACAGGACCTCTTTGGATTAGAGATGTGATGGACTGCTCTCCTCGAAGTTCGCTGGTCGAATGAGTACCCCATGGCGCCGCTGGCTCTGGTGACGCAATAAGCACACACACGCGGCGAAACATTTCACTCGCGGTTGAGTTAATCGAAGCCGTTTGCTTTGACAAAAGCAAGTTTTTGCAAAGTTTACACAAACAGAATGTAAATATTCGCTGAACGCACGGACGTGAACGATGCACACACTTCGAGGGTGTGTGCCGAACTTTTACGTTTCCGTTGACCGAGGACGAATTCATCTTCTTCCATCCCACTGGAGGGTTTCTCGATGGCGACATCAATCGCTGATGTCTCGCTCTCCGCTTCCGGGGAGATGAGTGCCGGATCTGGCTTGACGACGGACCGGGCTCCGGGCTTTTGGCTCGGGCTGGGCTGGGCTTTGCAACATCGGTGTCGTCGGCGATCCTAATGGTCGCCACCCTCCTCTTCTTCTTTTTGGCGGCCTTCGAAGGTGGGTTCACCTCACCTTGGCCTCCCGTTTCGGTTTCCGCCGCCTTCACGGTGTCGGTTGGGGCCGACTACGCATCATTGGGACGTGGCTTCGCTGGTTGACTCCCTTGGACGCCAACCGCCGCCACGTCTGGCGTCGCGGTGGACTTCGGCGTTTCAATTTCCGCTATCTTTCGTCCCTGAGCGCGGACCTCCGCTTGCAGGTGCCTGAGCGCAGCGGTAAGCGGAGCAAATAGGGTCTCTACACCCGGCGGATTCCCTCCCAGATCGATTGTCGTTCGCGCGTTATTTTTGTCTTATTCAGCCAAAAACTCTGATAAAGAATATTATTAATTAAACAGACCGTCTTAAAAAAGACAGGCTGCTCTGATGTCGGTTGTCTCTCTTTATTCCTCTGGTGCACACAGGACCCCTTTGGACTAGAGATGTATTCGTCTGCTCTCCTCGAAGCTCGCAGGTCGATTACAAGTATGAGTGAGTACGACGCTGGCATATGCCACAGGACAGTTACGAAGGTAGTAGACCCCGAACCTGCAAAAATGCGATGCAATTTTCACGATCCAAAGTGATGGCGTGTACCCCAAACATTGTTAAATTTAAAAAACAATTATGAATTACCTTTAATTGCTAAAAGTTTTATGGGGTCCAATCGGTATAATTGTTTTTATTTTCTTTCTTGGTCCTATTGGAAAATTTTCCAATTAACGTGCTTGTAATAAGAACATCGTTGCCAAATACAGCACCGGCTAGATTCCGCGCAATGATTGACACGGAATATACACCTGATACTGCATAGGAGTATTTGCATAATGATAGACACACATCTCTGCCTAAATCTATTAATGGGAAAAATTTAATTTAGTAATTACATAAATTTAAAATAAAATAATTACTCCTTCTCATCTTCAGATATATACGCTGTTATGGATTGATTGAAAATGGACTGTATATATAAAGTTTATTCTTTTAACTACACTTGTTTAATATTCGACATAGAATGTACAATTTTCACCTCTTCTTCTGCAATCTCAGTCCCCACTTGGTCATTTCACCTTGTCTTATTTACAGGGTTATCATTCTGTACTCGACATACGCAACTGGCAATTTCTCAGTAGATTCCTTGGGCACTGATGGAGTTTGTTTTTCGTTAACGATCTCTAAAGAAGTAAAACAATTATTAAAATTATTAAGCAAAAATTTGTAGATAGAATTAATATTCTTTGTTTAATAACAATATTTACATATTTACCTTGGAATGTTTCCCAGTTGTTTAACGCACTTTTTTGCCACGAAATGTTCAATGCCTGCACTTCTCTTCTAACATCTTAATTTTATTTTCGAATATTTATACCGTTACAACATTATTCACTTCTATGTCTTCGTTGTTGCTTAACTCACTTGCCGATCTCAAACATTTATTTGATATAATAATTTGTGTCTAATTGTTGTCTGGTATCTATTGAAAGGAAGTAACGTAATTAATAACAGTAGGTACAAACTACATTTCGTATTGTGTATAATAATATAAAGTTTACTTATCTGCAACTGTTAACACGCGACATTTTTTATATTATTTTGCTCAAGTTCTACGTTGAATAGTTTTGTTCTCAAACGCTTAACGTCGAAATTTAATATATTTTTCAATGGCACAATTTGTTATTATTACGTTCATTGTCGTTGGTAAGACATATTTGTGCTCACATTATTATATTTAAAAAAAAAAATTCTGAAGGGAAGTTGTGGTATTTTTGAAATTGCTGAATATAAAAATTTTCAAAACGATTATATAAAAACTTAATGTAATAGATTGTATTTCTATATTGACCGGGGTGCAGCACAGTAAATGACCGATTAATTAATTTGCCTATTAAAAACTAATAATTTAGAATTTTTTTTAAAAATAATTAAAACTTTATTATATCACACACAATTTAAAAAATTCTTCAACGAAACACAATTTATCAGAATTATTTGATGGTCTACATACATTTCAACAGATGAATAAGGCTAGTGATGATTCTACAGTTGATAGCGACGATATTACAATGACTGAAGACGAACATTTTCTTACTGATACCGAGGAAGATGTTGACTAGGACTCGACGTTTTCTATTAATAAAAAAAATGATAATGTTTAAAGAACGCGATATGGGAGTAAAAGATGGCACCCTTATGATAACCGGCTTTTCTTTAAAGTGCGGTATTTCAAATGATGGACGTCAGGACTTGAGAATTGAAATGTTTAAATTATGTGCTGGTCCGCGCTACCATAATATGCGCATATCAAATTATAATTTTGATAACATTTTCGAATCGCCAAAAGAAACAATTAGAAAGCAAGAAGTGATGTGTGACAATTGTAATAAAAATTATAAAATTTGTTTATCTAATGATATTAATTTTTTTACAATATATTTGAAGCATCACGAACTTTTAAAAATCAAAAGTGTTAATTCCAAACTCAAATAGTTTTTTAAATAACGTAGTAAATAATTCATTTATTTGTGATAAACAAAATTGTGTTTCACAAGAGTGTGAAAGGCTATTGGTAAGAGTCCCATGCTACTGGACAAACGGCGTTATATAAATTTTTAAAATCATTTTAAAAAAATGTGCGTGTTGGTATTAAAATTTCAAAATATGTTTATACTATTACCAAGTAAACTTTAGATTCCTCCTTCATCAAGCTCGTGCATTAGCACTTCTTCCGCTCTAAGCTGGAAAAGCCCTTTAGTCTCCAGAGGCACCGACCGCGACATCCCTATTGCGGTCGTGTCCAAGGACATCTTCAAGAAAGGACTAACTGCCAGAAAGGAGAACGGGATAACAGCTGGTGGTTAAGGAGGCACCGATAGGCACCACCAAGATCTGCTACGTTGATTGCTTCTGCGACCTCTTCGTCTGATGCGTAGCTCTCAGCCGTCTAGCGGGCATTGACCAGTGCTACAGAAGCCACCGCTTTGGACACGTCTAGGGTGACTGAAAACCCGGCTTCCCGATGCGGACAATGCGCTGGGCCACACCTCGCCCGGGAATGCAAGAGACCGTCAACGAGGAAAGCAACGTGCGCCAACTGCGGAAGGGACCGTCTCACCTACCCGGAGTGGCCGAAGGCAAAGGGGGGCAGCTCATGGACCCCCAAGCTCATCACACTCGCCAGGACTGGTTTACTAGACCACCGAAAAAGATTGCCAAGAGAGGGTCATACGCGACGACGTTGCAAGCGGAGAAAAAGCTTGCTCAAGTCCATAAGTTGTTGCCTAATGTGGATCCCTTGACGATAGACAAGGTTCCATCAGCGGCGACCGCCTTCGCGAAGACGATGGGGAAAATACGATTGACCTTCGCGGCCACATTTTCCTTCACCGCTCAACGAGGTCTCTCCAGGCGCAGGTGAAGACCCCCAAAGATGTCTTCAGCGATGGGAAGTTGAAACTGAAGAGATTCCCTAAACATCGTACCCTGGAACGTCGACGGGCTACGCCTCAAACTGATCGGGTTGGAAACTTTTACTCTAAGGAGCATCCCTTCTCAGTGGAACGAGGATACGGGATGTTATCCAAATTAATTCTTTACTACTAACGATCTAGACCCGATAGAATGGCCCAGCATACTTTTACGTGAGACCGTAGCGAGAACAACGAGAGAAATGTATGTTACCTTCGTGGCTCAACAACTTCGTGGACTCAACAACTGAACAGGTGGGCTATCCCAAATGTAAATTAATAATGTGATGTGTATATTCCGTAAGGTGAAGTAGATTCAATCCAATTTCTTTACAGGTTGTAGTTTGAATCCCATCCAAATGGACCTTGTGCATTTTCAATTATTAATCTAGCCAACCGAGCTAACAGCCTGGAAGTGGTTTATGGAAAAGATCGACTACATATTTTTTGAACGCGTGCTAGTATGATCGTCAACGCGACCAAGATTAGCGGCCAACAATAATCTGCCTGATACGCCGAGGGTCGCCTTGTGGGACACTAACCATGTGGATTGGAAGGCTTTATAGAAGATCACCAAGCGAATTGGATTTTCATTTGTGAGATGTACCATCGTTTCAATGATAACCCGAAACTTAATAACTTCACTCTGAATCACTACAATCGGCATAATGATTTGGTAATGGGACGGTCGTCTAAATCAAGAAAAACTATTTAATTGCCCTACTTCAACTATGAACAACGCGCTTCAAAATTCAACATGCGGATGAGGACAACTGGACGAATTTATTGTATTCGCCACTAACCGCAACGATAAACATCGCTTTTGCAGCAAATTATTAACGATCGAGGTAACGTTGTTTTTACAAATATTTTATTATGTGTACATAATTCTGATCTTTCATTGTACAATCAAACATCAGCGGCCTAATTATTAGGTAGTAAAAGCAAGTAATGTTTTATGGCACTCGATTACACAGACCCGTAGATGTAATTTTGTTTTAAATTTCACTCCTGTATCGCATGGAGGTTAAAATTTGCAGCTCTGTCATGGGTATTTTAAAATTTGTAGTTACTCTACTGAACAGGTATACCTAAACGTTTGCCACATATTATTGCAATCATTTACAATAAAACATTATCAAAAATTGCCAACATACATTCTAAATGCTTATTTTCTTTTATCATATTTTTTTTACATTTTTCTGGATCTTATACAACATCTACTTTGCGCATATAAAGGGGGATAATTAAAAAAAAAGTAAAATATCAGTTATTAGTTTCTTGTTCCAACTTACCAATTTTTTTGTTTGTTGTTGAAGCCAACAATCTATTGATTGTTAGTAAATAAACCCTGTTTTTTCGTAAAAGTGATTTTCATTTTACTCATGTCGTTTATTTAATAAAGTCGTAATTCTTTGCTTGGCTTGTAAAGGGGTAAAAACAGATGATTCACGGGAGGGCGTTCAAAAATTATTAAATATACACATTACCACCTTGCAACAAGTATTACAGAGATGACAGCCTATGGCACTTTCTACCCGCGGTACTTTCATCCCCACTCTGCCCTACTTATGCAAACTATATTTTTTCTTTTGTCTCAGCTGTATCACTATTCAACTAATTTCTTGGTTTTTGTTTTAGTAGTTTGAAATATCTCAACAGTATGTTTTCGGAGATTTACGCACTTTAAGAAGAAACACGATCGTATGAACCTGGAACCAACGAAGAAAAAGTTGAAACTACCAGAGGTTTTGATGGTAGTACAACACAAGACTGAACGACCCCGAACCTACTGCTGACATTTCAAGATGTCATTACAACTTCATAGTTATAAGTTTAGTTAATTAAGTTAGTTAAGCTAAATTACACACACACACACATCTCAGCCACACGCACTCACTCATCACACATACGCACACACGCGCTCGTACATATACACAAATTTTGTAAGGTAGTTGATATGGACAAAATTATCATGACGGATCTTCACAGCCTCCCACAAAGTCTGGAGGAAGTGCCGTAGCTCGTCACGTCGTAATGCAAGATTATATGGCATAAATGAAAATAAATACATAGCTTTAAGTTTGCCTAACGAAGTTTAAATTAATTTACGATGGATCGAAAACTGAATCGATGGCCACGGATAACAGCAAAAAAAAACAAATTAACCTTAGATTACGAAAAATTAAGTGCCCAATAGCCTTAATAGGTGGCAATTATTATCTTCCAACAGAAACTATGTTCTCTCTGTATGAATGCATTATCAAACCAATTTGGACCTAAGGCGCTTTTTGGATGCACGTAAATAATCCAACATCAAAATCGTATAAAGGAGCTAATCCAAAGTGTTAAGAACACTCGTCGACATAACTAGACTAATGCATATCCAACGTTGAAGATGAAATTTACAAAAGAACCACAACATATCTTAACTACATTCCTGAATATCTTAATGAAGAAATAAATAATTTAAATAGTCCCTACACAGAAAAACCATAGATTCCATAGAAGAACTGTTACAGATATACAATATTTATTTAAACTAATTTTCTCCGCCGGTAGCCACTGGAGTACTTTTCTTCTCATCTACAAATCAATCAGAAAATTTACTAATTACTTTAAAATATAATGATATTGTAATTTTTTAAATTATTACTGAAAAAAACCGAGCACTTGCACACGCACTAACACAAACACGCCACATTTTTAGATAATAAAAAAAAATAATTTTAAGAACTGGATGATTATCTAATTCAAATATAAGATTTCTTCTATCGTTATTCCGAATGAGGTATTTGTCATTTATGGTAACACAACGGCAGATATTGATTAAAATTTTAAAATAAAAAAAGTTGGTTTAAAAAACAATAATTATTCACCTTATATATAATTAGAAGACAACTTTGATCTGGAACTAATAGAAAATTAGAAGAAACCTCATAGTTTTTATGAATGGAAGGTGTCCTCGAACTATACACACAGGAGAAACTATATACATAAATGTTATAATGTTTAATTTACGTTGGTCTAATTTTTTTCTTATTATTTTAAAAATAGGCGTGGGTTCTTATATGTATAAAAATTGTAAGAACAAAAACCTATTATTTTCTTAATCTGCATTGAACTAGTTATCGTTATGGAAAATAGTTGTTTTAAATTGATTTTTTTCAGAATAGCCTTAGAGGGCTATTCTGAAAAATCAAACTATTTCTTAAAGTAAATAGTTTGATTTATTGGATAGGTTTTGATCATTTGAGAGCACCAAATAATGTAGCTTATAAAATAATAGGTATTTCATGTCAGGTGGACTCGCACCAAGATATGGCTCATGCAATATAAAAACTTTTATTTTGTTTTTTAAAAGTTGTAATTTTTTAGTAAAAGTTTATGTAATTTAGTTTAAAATCTTTGTAATAATATGTTTTAATGTTAAATTTACTTATATTTGGTTTCCGCTTGGTGGAATACTAGTTGTATCGTACAATAAGAAAATAACTTATTATTTTTTTAATTTGTTATGGATATGCAGATAAATATTTAAAATTAGTTTTGGGAAAATAACACTATAGAAAATTTAATTTATTTAAAAAATGTTTATACAAGGGATCTAAAAAAAAAGATTAAAAAAATAATAGGTTCTTTCTTAGGGTGGGATCTTCATTGAAAAATCTAATGTGTAATATAAATATGATTTTTGTCCCACAGGTTATTATATTTTAATTGATTAAATTGTATTTTTTTAAAATACAAAGTTTAGTCTACTTTAAAATATCTTTAATAACGAGAAATTTGTTTTAATGTTATATTTATTTAATTTAATTTTCTAATTAATTAAAAAAATAGTGTATTTATATTTCCAAAGGAAAAAAAAATGTTTTTGGAAAAAATCTAATTTTATTTTTTGATAATATTGTTCGTTCAAAAGGTATTTCTCTTCATTTGGACGTGCACTACGAAATCGCACGTGCAATACAAAAACTTTTATTTTTATTGTCTTATCGTGTTTTTTAAAGTTGTAATTTTTTACTAAAAGTTTATGTAATATAGTTTAAAATATTTGTTTTAATGTTAAATTTACTTGTATTTGGTTTCCGCTTGATGGAATACTAGTGGTAGAATAAGAAAATAACTTATAATTTTTTTAATTTGTTATGGATATGCAGATAAGTTTTTTAAATAAATTTTTTGAAAATTAGCACGTTAGAAAGTTTTTTATTCAAGTGATCTAAAAAAAAAAGAAGAGAAGAAGAGATTCAAAAACTAATAAGTATCTTTCTTCTGCTGGGATCGTCATTGAAAAATCTAATGTAATAAGAATACGATATTTGTCCCACTGGTTATTATATTTTATTTGATTTAATTGTATTTTTTTATATGTAAAGTTGAATTTACTGTAAAATATTTTTAAAAAGGAGGAATTTGTTTTAATGTTATATTTACTTAATTTTATTTCTAATTAATTAAAAAATTGGTGTATTTATATTTGCAAAGAAAAAAAATCTATTATTTCTTCTGTTTGCATGGATATGCAGCAGTTTTTAAAAAATTGTTTTTTGAAAATAATGCACTTCAAAACTTAATTTTATTTTTTGATAATATTGTTCGTGTAAGAGATCTAAAAAAAATAGTTTCGAGAAATAGGTTTCTTTTCTTTAGGGGTACCAACCTCGATCAAGATACTGAATGTTCATCACAAAGATCTTCGTTATTCATAACCAATCATATTATATTTTGTTAAATTGCAATTTTTTAATAAAAATGTATATAAGCATGCTTTATGGTACTTTTAATAAATTAGCATTTCTTTAATCTCGTACTTATTTACATGACGAAAGTAAAATTGAAAACAGCAATGTTTTAAACTCAAAATTAAATTACATAGCCTAATCTTTAAATGATATTAAGTAATTGGAGTCAAATAAATCGTACAATTAGAAAAGTGTGCCAATAGTGTAGGTACATAGAGATTGATTTCGCCAGTAGCCTGCCTTTTTTGATGAACTGCCACTTACAACTATAATTGCAACGAGCTTAGAAAAAAATAAAATTATTATGTAGGTGTGTTACACACCCATTCAGTAATTAAAAGGAAAAGATAAAGAAATCTTGAACTTTAACAAATTGATTGTATAATTTTTTTTCTTAAAAATTAGCACTTATGCCGGTAGTCGGCCGTTAATAAAGTTTAGCATTTTATTATATAAAATAAATATACAGTTTTACCTCCCTAACTTCACATTCCGTAACTTCAGATCTTCTCTAATTTCACAGTTTTCATAGGTCCCAAAATGGGAGATACAAATTATCCTAGGGTTATCTTCACATTCTCTAACTTCACGTTCACGATTTGCGTTGCAATGTTATATAGGTATAATGAGAGTGAACTTCACAATACATATAAACATCCTTTTAGTAAGAAAGAGGGATAACTTCACTTTTCTTATGAAAAATATGTTTCATGTTCACAAAAGAAAAAATCTTAAAATGGTATGTATTTAAATCCTAATCTTTTGTGTTTGCTCTTAGGTAGAAGATTATAGTTTCTAATCCATAAGTCTAAATTTTTAACGTTAAAATAAGCTATAGAATTTGAAATAATTTCTTTTGCTCAAAAATTCTAGGAAGGAAACTAGCAAAATTCGCTTCGCTCATTGTGCTTTGCTCAAAAATTCTAGGAAGGAAATTAAAATAAACCAAATTTTAAATGTAATGTACCAATATTTTTTTATGCAATGCTAAAAATTATGTCAAAGCGTAAGCAAGCTGAATTGAAAAGTATGTACAGTCAACTCGCGTTATAACGAATTTCAAGGGACCCACGAAAAAGTTCGTTATATCGAAATTCCTTATTATAAAAGCATAAATTACCAAATTTTTACTTTGTTTAGAGATATAAAATTAATCAATCCAAAACACCACAAATTCGTTGTCGTTTATTAAAATAACCAATATAACGCAGAAATGTAAAAAAAAATAATAAAACAATAGAAAACAACAATAAAAAAAAAAACAATAGAAATAATACAAATAGAAACACGTATAATCTAAAAAAACTCCGTAATTTTAGTTTGTATGCAGGTGACTGTACGTGTCCGTTCAATTGCGTTCTCCAGATTTAAGATACTTGAGAATACACTGTCGTCAAGGTCATGGCTTTGCAAGTAATTGATAATTGATAGTGTTAAGTTTGCATTTCTTTCAGATAAAAAAATCAAAAATTGTGTAGAAACACATTATGTAAATTATATAACATACCTACAGTACTTACTTTTTTAACAAAAAATTATTAGACTTTGGTCAAGAAAACTTCGTTATATCGAGGGGACCAAAACCCATTAAAATTTTCGTTATAAAGCGAGATTTTCAAGGGACCGGCGGTTTCTTTCTTTATATCGAGATTTTCGTTATATCGAACTTCGTTATAACGCGAGTTGACTGTAGTAAGATCCAGAAAACATTCCTGTATTACAGATTTTTTAAATTTGCATTTAAATCTTAATATTTTAACCTTTTTTCTATTACTTCACATATTCCTTAAGTTCATATTTATCTTAGCAATATTTTGTGTGAAGTTAGGGAGGTAAAATCGTATATTATAAAATTAAAAACTTATTTCCAAGCTTCTTGCTGTAGCTCTTGGAAGAACTTTACACCTTACTTCAAACACCAATTTTGGAATTGGAAGGCAATAATACATAAAGGGTGTTTATAGTATTAAAATTTGTTAAACAACGCAAAGGTTCGTCTGTCAACTTCTATAGAATAGGTATGTCAGATTTTAGAAGAAAGAAATTTTATTTAGGCGACGTAATTATACCTTTATCTCTTTAATCCTTAGTTCCATGTAACCTAAGCCGATTCCAGGCTTTTTTGTTATAAATTGCAATTCGGTGAAAGCATTTTAGGTATTATTGAAGGGCGCCGTTTGTCATAAAGCAATTTGACAACCATTGTTCACAAATGTGGTACCGGTACCACCCACATTTTTCAGTCCCCTTCCACTGACACGGAGCAATCTTACTTTTGCTTTGGTGGTTTAAACAACGGGACATTAGTGTTCGGTACGTGAACTTTAAAGTTTGTGTAGGCAGTCCTGTGCAAACTTCTTTTGGAAAATCATTGTAATTTCCGTTCAATTGGTGTTCCAATCATGGGGATAGTGTACATCAGAATTGCAAAGAAGTATCTCACTTTCCGTAGATTGCAGCTATCTAAAGTTCCAGGTTAGTGCTCTCACGTGTTTCTAAAATAATGCGCTATAAATGAAATTCATGTTAGGCATGTTACTTATTGAATTTTTGGAAAATTTATTTATGTAATAAATAATAGAATAATAGAACATAATGTATTACAATATATACACATTTCTTAGGATGTCCCAAAAAAATCGATTGTTATTTTTCTTCGTTCTTGTATGAAAATATCGCAAAATAGGTATGTAAAATAAAAATTCTGTTCAAATCCCAGCCCTTAATTCCAATTTTAAGAGGGCTCTTATGGAATTTAAGCATTTCTCATTTAAATAAGTTAGGAAAATTATTTTGTAACATTAAACTACCTATATAATTATTTTTTCCCTTAAAATTAATAAATATTTTTTTATCTGTTTTAAATTATCTACAAAAACCTCATTCTTATAAAATTTTATAAAAATATTTCTTTCCTGGCAGTATATTTTCTATAATTAAAAAATCCTAAAAATAAGACTTGATGTGAAATTCGACAAATTTAAACTGTAAGACATTTACTAAGTAAAATATTCACAATAGAAATTCATAGAAATTTTATTCCCCTGTTATTTAAATAGGAAATATTTAAGTTCGATCAGAGACCTCTTAAAATTGGAATAAGGACTGGCCTTCGGTCAGATTTTTTATTTCGAAGTAAGTACAGTTATACCTCTCTAACTTTACATTCCATAACTTCACATCTTGTCTAATTTCACAGTTTTCATAGGTCCCAAAATGGGAGATACCAATTATCCTAGGGTTAACTTCACATTCTCTAACTTCACGTTCACGTGATTTGCGTTGCAATTTTATACAAGTATAATGAGAGTTAACTTCACAATATAAAAAATCATTTTAGTAAGAAAGACAGATAACTTAGCTTTTCTTATTTAAAATATGTTTCATGTTCACAAAGCAAAAAAAATCTTTTAAGTGTATTGTATGTAAACTAAAGGAAAAAATTAAAGGGTCAAAAAAATTTCCTAAATTTTATTGTGATTTATGACAGGCTGTATTTCAGTGAAAAATGATCGTATCTAAAATTTTAAAAAAGCAATTTAAAGCTTCGAGATTCTAGTTTTCAGATCTTTTAGTCAATCATTTTTAGAAGCCACTGTTATCACACAATGATAAGCAATAGCGCGCAAGAAAAAAATTGTAAATTTTTTTTTTTTTTGTGTCCACGGACTTGTAAATTTTTTTTCAGTTAAACCATTATATGAAACGGATATCTTGTTTATTCAACTTCAAGTTTCTTTTTTTTTAAAGTTTGGTACGATTATTCTTCACCGAGATACCGGGCGTTAACTAAAAAAAGGTACTTTTGTCTTCAATGATTGATATCTCTGTAACCCATAATCGTTCGAAAAATTGCAAAGCAGTTTTGAAAACGACAAAACACCCTACAACAAACGACTAAAATTTTTAGGAATTTTTTTCCATTGCAAACATAAATTAAAAAAAAAATGAAAAAATAAGTAATTTATCGTTTTTTAGAAAATTGACGGCTAAGTTACAAATATTCATGAAATTGCTAATGTTAAACTTGATTTTTATAGCTGAATATACCCACAAAAAATCTGTGAAGTTACAATTCGATATAGCGAACCGTTCTTTTGTTTCAAACAATCAAACTTTTGAAAAAAATTAAACGGTCGCGTTTATTCTCGTTACACACTTCATAATCATGATTAAAATAAAAAAACATTTTTTTTTAGCTTTTTTAAGATTTTTACCGCAAACAAAATATCGGAAAATTTTTTCGAAAAAAAATCTTTTATTTTATTAATTAAATTTTCTTTGGAAATATTGAAAAGTATGTAGTAAGGTCTAGAAAACAATCATGTATTACAGATTTTTTTAAATCTACAAATAAGTCTTAATATTTTAATCTTTTTTCCATAACTTCACGTATTCCCTAAGTTCACATTTTTCCGCGGAACATTTTGTGTGAAGTTAGGGAGGTAAAACTGTATTGATTTTTTTCAATTTTAAAAGATTTAAATGTAGGTAAAAGTTCGTTTAGATTAATCAAACCAGAACAGATTTCGTAATATTTATTCTAAATGTTTTTTTGCTTATAAAACTTGTGCATTTGATATGTAGTTATGTATTATTATTATTATTTCACCTCAATATGCTCAAAGTTGGTTCATTACATTCCCTCATTTTTAAAGAATATAAACGAAATACCTATAAGATAAATGATTCAAAAGTTTAATTACACTGGCACACAAAAAAAGAAAAGTGGTCAGTGCTTTTGACCAGACCCGCCTAGGGTTATGTATTTCGATGCCCTGAATCCGAATTTAAGGTCGGTTTACCCAATATACCTCTAAAATTTTGAGTAAATTTCAAAAAACCACTAAAAATTGCAGTTATGAAAATGAAGAAAATTTGATTAAACTAGATCAAATCTTCCTTATATGTATATTTTGATGAGATGAATCCAAATTCAGAATCTCTTACTCTCATTCATTCATATATTTATCCAAAATCGTAAAAAATAGTAAAAAAAGTAGTAGAACATAGCCAAAAATATCACAACACAAAAAAAAAGTAGTCAGTACTTTTGACCAGATCCACCTAAGGTTATGTATTTCGACGCGCCGAATCCAAATCCGAAGTCTGTTTGGCCCGTACACACCCAAAATTTTGAGTAAATTACAAAAAACTTCTTCAATTGGCTAAAAATTTTAGTTTTTTGCAATTTACTCAAAAGTTTAGAGGTATATTGGGTAAACCGACCTCAAATTCGGATTCAGGGCAGCGAAATACATAACCTTAGGTGGGTCTGGTCAAAAGTACTGATCACTTTTCTTTTTTTGTGTGCCAGTGTTATCATTGAAATGTAAACAATTGACTTTCCAATAATTTTACATTTCATAAATGGAAATAGTTATTTTGCGTTGAGCAAATTATTCGAAGGGTTGATACTATACATTTAAAGGTATGGAATTATACGAGGGAATTTATATTGGAAAATATTTACCATTTACCATATAAAGGAAATGTAATTAATTGAACATATTGATATTTGGCAAAGGGCTTTGGTAAATAAAAGTACATTATGTTTTTCACGAATAAGCTTATGGTTTATCGAAGATTTGCATTTTTCACATGTTCAAATAAATGCTACACGGTGTTTGACTGAATGTAATCTAATCGGACGATTCTTATGTCCCCGAAGTTGGAAGTTTTGAATGGAGCTGTTTTGTCTAGAAAGTTAAGAAGTTAAGAATATAGGGAATTGAATTTCCTACAAAATTACTTCCATAACTTTTTCCCAAATCTGTATATTTTAAGCGATACTTACAAAAAACTACGATTTTGGTCAAAAAATGAACTTATATCGCCTTGAGGCACGTGTTATTCTTGTTAAAAAAATTTAAAAAAAAATGCTCGTATTTTTTCATTAAAAGGAAGGTTTTTTTGGGGGCGTGGGATGAAATTAAATTTTTAACTACCAGCCTAGTATTTATTGATGTTGTAAACCGAGTTTTGTTAATAATACCGAAAATATCTAGAATTCATTATAGTTTTACAAAATTGCTTATGAATGACGTTTGTAGGTCTTAAACTATTGACTATATGGAGTTTATGAATTTGTTATTGAGAATATCTATAAATATGAATTTCATGAAGAAAATGAAAAACATCTTTTTTATAGAGAATTGAATTTCCTACAAAATTACTTCTATAACTTTTTCTCAAATCTATATACTTTAAAAGATACTTACAAAAAACTACGATTTTGGTCAAAAAATGAACTTAGATCGTCTTGAGGCACGTGTTATTCTTGTTCAAAAAATTAAAAAAAAATTCCCTCGTATTTTTTTATTAAAAGGAAGGTTTTTTTGGGGTGTCGCAAGAAATTTAATTTTTAACGACCACCCTAATGTACTTAGTAATTGTTTTCTTGTAAGACAAAATTGTAGTTGTAAAATGGTTTGTATCTCGCAAACTCCTTAAGCTGAAAATTCATTAATTCGACATTTTTATCATTTGTTTTGAAATTCGAGTTATCCAGGTTCCACTGAATTTTGTAGAATTACGGGAGCTATCGACGATTACTTTTATTCTTCTAGGCATCAGGTCCAATAAATTTTGCAGTGAACTACCGTGAACATTTAGCCATTCCTTTAACAAGGTTTCTTTTAAATCTCTTATTTTTTAAATTCAGCCGATTTTTCTAGTACATTAAAGGAAAAAAGTAAAGGCTAATAAAAATTTCCTAAATTTTTTGGTAATTTTTGATAGTCTGTATTTCAGTGAAAAATGGTCGTATCTAAAATTTAAAAAAGCATTTTAAAGCTCCAATATTCTAGTTTTCAGATCTTTTAGTTAAAAAGTTTTAGGAGACCCCGTTATCACGCAATCTTAAGAGGCCTCTTCGCTGTTTCGTAACTTTGTTCTTGCCTTATTCCGTTAAAAATCAATATTTATTGATCGGGTTTTTGCCAATTGAATAATAAGGCCTTTGTAGATCCGGGTACCTCGTACAAATTAATGTATAATGAACATTTTAATTTTCTTTTTGTTATTAAAATAATTCTTTGAAGCAAAATTTATTATTTTTTAATAATTTTTAATTAAGACCAGAAACAAGATATTGATAAATAATATCCAGCAAGTGCTGCCAGGTGGTGGATAAAGCTGTAAACTTGCGTGAAATAGCGTTTGCCAACATTGTCAAGAGTTTAGCCTTGGACGTAAAATAGATTCGGAATCGGCACATAGGGTAAATACGCCGGTAGAAAATTTAAAATTCTTCTAAATGTAATTTTTTTTTGTTCTGATAACTTAGTCTATTGTTATTTTAGATTCAGCTATAAAAAGCCTTTAAAAACTAGAATTAATTTAAGTAACTAGACTTCTTTTAAAAATGTCCAATATTACTATTTCTCGGCCTTCAAACATCTTTTCTCGACCTTGCATAAGCTGGATCTCGGCCCCGACGATGCGACGTTGAATGTTAGTTATTTTAGCTAGCTAATCACATATTTTATTATTTATTTTTATTTATTTATTTTTTATTTTTAGTTATTTTAACTAGTTAATCACATTTTTTATTCTTTAGCAAGAAATTAAAAATTAAAACTGTATTAACCCTAGAAGGCTAGTCATCATAAATTTTACGACGACCGATTACAAATTACTTTATGTTTTGTCTACAACATCGAGCTAAACTATGTCCAAATTGTCAATCTAAGCGTAACAACATGTTAAATGACTTGCAAAAGGATGTTGAAAATCTGTAGTAGTTTTGGATGCTTTTCCGGGACTTAACAGAATATTTTTCAAAATTATTGTATTTGTAGCTAACTGTTCTTCTGCAATTTCATCAATATCTTGTTTTAATACTTTTATCTTTCAGTACTGGCAGTTGATTGTTTATTGTAAAATATAAATCAGCTTCGTTTTTTAATTTTTTTTTATTGTTAGATTTTTTAAAAGATGGTATCTATAAAACACGAAATATTAATACGTGTCCGACAACTCACCCTTTTATTGGCCTCTATAAAATCATTACACACAGTAGTATTCGACAACCGGCAAAATCATACTGTTTCTCGGGCCTTCTTTAAGACCGTATAATTTAAAAAACATTGTTATTTTGGCGGCCAAAAATTAGACACATGGTCACTTCTTATACATTTTTGGAAAGCTCTCGACGCGCTCTATCCAATTATAAAAAAAAATAAATACCCTTCTATTTAAGATAAGGAAGTTGACACTATTTCCGATTAAACCGGAAGTAATACAAAATTTTTATTTATGCCATTCTACAGACCAAATAAATTAAAGACAGTTTTATACTTGTACTTTTTTTGAATTTTTTATTGGTTTAGGAGTTATAAGCTCGTGGCACTTTAAATGAAACACCCGGTATATATACATATATAGATATAATTATAATGGACCAAGGAGGTAAGTACCTAAAGTTTAATTTTTTATTTTATTTAAATATTTAGTGTTCTGCGATTTGTGAATAATGATCACAATCTCATTGTTTTTTAGATTTAACAATGTTTGGGATACATGCCATTACCCTAGACCGTGAAAATTGCATCGCATTTTGCCAGACTCGGGGTCTACTACCCTCACAACTGTCCTGTGGCATATGCCAGGAATCGTGTAAGTTAGACAATTCATCCTTAACATTTCGTTGTAATAGGCGGCGAACAATAGTAGATTCGCGGAGTCGCCGGCGCAAAGTGCGATGTAATTTCAAACGGTCCGCGAAAAAGGGAACGTGGTTTGAGAACACGAATCTCTCAGTGGAGAAATGCCTCCAATTTATTGCACTTTTTTTAGTTATACCCCATCCTAGAATACAGGTAATCTGTAGGACTTTGGGTATAACTAAAACAACTGTGATTGATTGGAGCAATTTTTGTCGGGGGGTTTGTGTTCATTGGAGCACTCAAAGTTCACAACGATTGGGAGGAAAGTCATGGAAATTGACGAAGCCGAATTCGGGAGAAGAAAATATAACCGAGGACGATTGATAGACGGCACCTGGGTTTTTGGGGGGCTTCGAAAGAAGCTCCCGAAAATTTTTTGTGGTCCCGGTAGCTACCCGTGATGCCTCCACGCTTTTGGAAGTGATAAGGTGCTGGATTCTTCCCGGCACCTTTATCATTTCCGATTGCTGGAGGGCATATAACTGCCTCTCGCAGTGAACCACGGCCTAAACTTCGTAGTTCCCGATACTGGTAAGCATAATTAACAATTTAAATAAAATTATAAAATTATTTTTTCTATTAGGTGCACATACCCAAAACATCGAGAGGTCGTGGAGGGATGTTAGAGGTGGTATTCCCCGATTTGGCCGAGTCGATAGCCACTTTGCCAGTTACCTTGCCGAATTTTTATTTAAACGAGCATTTTCATTGGATACGCGAATCGCGTCTTTTTTCCGCGTAATTGCAGAAATGTATCCCATCAGGGAATAATCAGTTCTCCATTTTGGTAAGTACTCATTCAATTATTACTTAACAAATAAATTAAAATATTTTATAATTCAAGGTCCAGTAGAAGGAGTTCATAGTTAGTTAATAAGATTATTTAGTTAAGTTAGTATTATAATTAGAACAGTTAGTTAAATTTAAGTTTGGTAGTTAAATATTGTATATTAAATTTGTATTTATTTTGTTGTTAATGATTTTATTGTTAATGATATTTTTTGTTTTCTTCTTTTTTAGTAATTTTTGTAAAACTTTTACTAAAATGCAAAACAAGATTTTTTGTAATAAATTGAAATACTAGAATCATTGTTTTTTTATAACTATTTTTATTTTAACTTCTATAAAATAAACTGGATTAATAGGAAACCAATAAAATTAATATATTAGTATACTTAACCCTTTGTTAGTCACCTGGTCTACGATCGTAGACCACCTCTCTTTAAACACTTATAGCTAATCATTTTGTATTTTAAACTTCGCGCGCTTTTCAGTAGCTGTCACTAATGCATCCCTTAATCTAATAAGTGTGCTGGATTCGCTTGAAAAGTGCTGTCGTGGATATTATAAGGGCTCAAACAGGACTGGTCTACATATGTAGACCAGGTGACCATCCACGTTACAGTTTCTGGCTGCATTGCACAATATTATTTCTATTATTTTGATGAATCTAAGTACTATAAGCGCAGGATAAAAGTTACCTATTCTTGAGGATTTAACTCCTCCTTAGGGCAAATCAAGTCAAGAGTTTTTAACACATTAAAATATGGTAGGTTGGCCTTAAAATTATTAACAGTGTTTTATTATTAAAATTTATTTTTCCGAAGTAATTGTAGAAATGTTTATTTATTAACCACTTAAGATATTATGAAAACAAAATACAACCAGCCCGTATGTTTACAGTATTAGGAGATTGTGAAAATATAGAATTAAATCAGATTACTCTTTCATTCTACAATGACTAGAAACTGCTTATGTAGTATTTTTGCTCTTTATAGTATTTACAATTTTAGTTTCTCGATAAGGTATTGTTTTTGCACGATATTAAAAAAGATTGAACGCTTGTAATTTCAAATTATCTAAGACGTGTCCGCTAAATAAAATAAAAAATAAAATTCCGTCATCATGATAAGACCCCCTTGCTCTAAAGATTAAAGCAGTGGTCTAAAGAAAACGTATTTTGGGGTTCGAATTCCAATGACCGCGTCTTTTTTATACGCTGTTCTAAATAATTCGGGTTGAACATGATGTGTCTGCAATTATCTAGATTAGTACGAAATATATTGTTTTCTTTGTTTTTGTTAAATATCATCTTAAATTATGCAACATTGAAAAATAAACTTATTCATATTTTAAATTATTGTTAAAAAAAATGTTATGATTTGTGTCATATTAAATATAATTTTTTTGCAAATGCCATATTTACTTTTAAATGATATTTGGTACACAAAGAACAAATGGTACGTAATTGAAAAAAAAACAAATGTTTTTTATTTAACATGTACCGAAAAAACAACCTATCAGCAAAATTCGAACCATAGATTTTAATGCTCCGTATACAGATGTGTCAGACTCTTACTCCTAACAAAATGTGTGATTCACCTTACATGAGTTTGTCCTTGTGAATATAATGAATACATACTATGTAGTATTAATCTTATTGTTTTTAGAAGATATCAATAAGTCATACATTTTTACCACCTAGTTTCAACATTTATAATTAATGTTTGGATATTTAATTAATTTAGACTTTATCAAAATCAAATTTTAATATGTCTAAATAGGTGTAAAGAATTATTTGAACAGCTGTATACATCCATAGATAAATATGTGGTAACTTTAAAATACAAAATTGTATGACCTCTTCATTATTTAATATGAAGCACGCAGTCGAGATTTTTCTTTGTCAACCTCTTAAGGTGGAAGTGTACCCCCCGACTTTTAAACTACAAGTTCAAAGTTAACCAAATTTGGAACATAGGTTATTATTAATTAAAGGATTGTTTTGGGAAAATTAAAAAAAAATCGTAGCTTAAGTTTCAGAAATATATAAAAAAAACCGATATTTTGTAAGAGTAAAGTCACAAAACTGGAAGTTCAAAATTAATAAAATTTGGACAGCTTGTTGATATTGTAATATAACGCAAAAATTTAAACTTTAAAAAAAATCGTAGCTAGGGTTTGGGAAATAATGAAAAATATAGTTGTTGGAGGTTTCTCCTGCTTTAAAAAAATATTAAATTCAAATAATATTTATAGCCGTATAATTTGTGCAGTTTTATGAATTTTTTGAATAAATTACAATTAAATATAAACAGTTTAATATTTAGAAATTAATGTTTGAAGTACTTAAAATGTGTATGAAAATATTTGTATAGAATGTGCTGCCTCTGGCCACAGAAAACAGTTTTAAAATCTTTGTTGCAAACCTTTCTAATGTGTGCATGTTGTTGACGTATGTATATACGACGTCACCAATAATTACACATGTGTTTGTCGAAGCTGTCTGCTTACCAAGACTGGAGGTAGATTGAGAGGTTGAAGTTATAAAAGAGATAGAAATATGCATACAAGGTCGCATGCAGCTTTCCGTCAACTTGCAAGTTTTTAGCAGCAGAGTATCACGAGCGAGGGATATCTTTATAGGAGACCTAAGCAAATTACGGTCGCTGCTTGATAATACGCGAAGCGCAGATCATAATTGTCTTGTATTTGAAAAAAAAAATTCTCTATTTTTAAAAAAAATTCAATTAGTTATTTTTCTGTTATAATTGATTATTTATAATAATGAATAATATCTAAATTATTCAACCTTAAAAAAAGTTTTCCAAGCCCGTGGACTGAACATAAAATGCATAAAATTTGAAAAAAAAATTCTTTGCTCTATTTGGTATCTTCACGTAAAACCGTTGCTTTTAAAAAGTTTGAAAACAAAATCTGAAAACTAAAACCTTGGAGCTTCAAACTGCTTTTTAACGACCTCGTTACCACCATTTTTCACCTAAATACAGCCCGTCAAAAAAACCGAAAAATTTGGAATTTTTTTGCTCCTTAATTTTGCGGGAGTATATATTTAGAAAGGCGCTTTGCAAGCTCTATTCAATTTTGATATACAATTAATACCTTTTCGTTTACTATAAGAATATTGACACAATTTTGGGTTACACCGGAAGTCGTAAAATTTTATAGTCAGCTCAAAACAAAACACATAAATTATATGTACGTTTCTATACTAGTACTTTTTTTTGAAATTATTATTGTATTTGAAATTATAGACTTTTGCACTTTGGATGGGTATTCTAAACATTAATAATGTTATTTCAATCTTTTCATAGTCTGAATCCGCTTAGCCCTTTATCATCACAGTGTTTTCTTTTAACTAAACATAATCTGCGTGATAAAAAATCTTGTGATAACTAATCTGGTTTTTTGGTTGTTAATTAATTAGTAATTTAACGTATGATTGAAATAAAATTTGCAAAAGACTGTAAAATTCATTATGATTTATAACATGTTAAATAACACATGGAAAGAATCTCGATTGCATTTTGTTTTACAATCCGAATACACCTATGAGTTACAATTAATTAATGTTCTATCATTATTTTTTTTACCTTTTTTAAACTTTTATATGTAATAATAAAACTTATTTACCTATTATAGAATTTTAATTATTTTATTTTTGAGAGCGGGTAAATCGCCTCAACCTTACTACAGGTATAAAAAGGCAAGAAGAAGAAGAGCATTTATTTTTTCGAAACGGTATTATTGTGAAATACTACGAGATCTATAAAGATAATAGTACTAACAAATCTTTTAATTTTTGATAACAACTTTTATTAGACAATATTTGTTAATAATGGTCGTAAAATAGGTATGTGAAAATAATTTATTCATAAGGGTAAATTATTTTAAACTCCACCTTCACTAATTGTTTCAGAGTATTACTAGTAAAAACAAATTCGATTGATGCAACTTACAATATATATGTATGTATTATATGTAATCAAAATTTTAGATAAATAGGTATAAAACTTTAAATAATTAGGTAGAAATTATATTGCAATTTCAACCTAGTATTCTTGTGAGAACGTGGTATAAAAGTTTTAATCTCCTGTGCCACCTACACAGTTTCTGTTTTGCAATAGCTGCCTTTTAATAAGCACTTGTATTTTTGACGTCATGAGCAGTGAGAGTGACGATGTGTGTGACGTAACATACACGAGTGCTATCTATTGGTATATTAAGAACTAGTGATTTCAATCTGTAATTTAAAAATAAGCAGCGCCAGCTACAGTCCGCGAAACGTAATAACTAGGGGTACCCTTCTACGTTAATTGAAATTATTAAAAGCTTTTGTGTTTGCATAAAGTTAATAAATATAAAAGTCTAACACGATTCTAAAGTAGCAAATAATAATATACCTATACAAAAATATAGTAAGTTAAAAGACTTCAAATCTTCTACGTAAGCAGTTCAGTTATGACAACATACGATCCGGCTTTATTTTATTTTCTTAAGATTTTAATTGGTAATAAAACGTGACTGATAAAGAAACATTGTAACAATAATTGTAAGACCAACCCACTATAAGTTATTTTGATAAACACTCAGACTTGATTTGTCTTAAGGAGGAGTTAAATCTTCAAGAATAGGTAACTTTTATCCTGTGCTTATAGTACATATTAAATTTGAATTTTTGGTACATAGTAAATATAATACATTTGAGTTAAAACTATGTCTGACCCTAAACGAATTCAGATCAAAAAACTTTGATTGCCAAGAGGCAGAGAGCTGGATCCTTACTGGCAACCGAAAACGGTCCGCCTTCACCCCCTCAGCAACTATTGAATTGTCAGGCGTTGTCATCTTTGTTCACGAAATATGTATCAACAAATCTTCTAGACGGTCTTGCGTGAATTGCGGGGGGTTTGCATGTAAAAATCACATGAAAGACAGCTGTACTGATTGTGTAAGCGATTAAAAATGTACCGTTTTTAAAGACCTATAACGCAATTATTTGTTGTGTTAAATTTTTATTTTGCTGATTTTAGTTAAATTTGTTTATGTTTTATTATAAAGAATACAAGTTTTTTTTAAATTTGTTCAAAAGGCGTTATTAGAGCGAAATAAAAATGATTGTCGTTAAACAGTGAAAATGCAAGCTGTTTTGTTTTATTGGCCTCATACAAAATAGACGAACATTCTGACGTAAGAACTAGTCCATATCATTGAGTAGAGTTCAGAGAATATAGTTAATGCTGTATTATCATTCAAAATTTCGAAATTATATGCTTTATATTGGAATTAAAGTGGTCTACGATCGTACACCAGGTGACTAAACTCGTTACGATATCCAGGTGACTAACGAAGGGTTAAAAAAAAAGAATAAAGATAAAAGTTTGTGTGTTACAGACCAACCATGAATGTACTAAAATTCTAGTGCATTTATTTTGGTCAATATTTATTTAAAGTAAAATCATTTATAATATTAACTAAAAAAATATTTTAATAAGATATATATATGTAACATTTTTAGAAGAAGCATCAATTATTTTACGCATAATTCTTAAATTTACTGTTTAGACTATGAAACATCAAGATTCTTTAATTTTAATAATTGTAAACGCCACCTAGTGAGCTACCAGCATTTTAAAATAGCGATAACTGCTGACAACACTGCACACCTTATTGCAGTATTCTCCAATATGTCTGACTTAGTTAAACCCACAACCTTAGAATTTCAAAATGGAATAATTTAAAAACTATACATTTTCCAATAAAAAAAAGTAATCTGCATTCTTTACGCGATTGCAGTTTTATATCTATACCAAATAGAAAAATATTCAAGAGGGTGCTAAAACCCTAAACGTTTACCAATTCAATTTTTAAATATAAAAAAAAAATATATAGTATGTTATATAGAAGGGCATAAAAGTTTTAGAATGACTTAGGTGAGACATGTTAAACAAAAGGTTGGAAAACATTGACAATGGAACATCACCAACTGTGTTGCATCGATTTTGTTCAAACTTTGCATAGAGACTTACTGTTACATACCAATATTTGATACATTAGTAAAAATGCTGACGAATAGTTTTTATTGAGTTATAAGACGTTAAAGTTGAAAAGTTGCACAGAGCATGACATTGTCAATCGCAGTTGCGGTGCACTGTGTTTACTTTCTTCTTTTTCAATTAATAAAATAGAATAGAATTTAGAAATTATGCTTATTGTCCAAAATGCATATAACTGGAAATTTAGAAACACTTTGCTAAACTAATCCTAATTCACTTTTTCACATGAACGAGCGTTGAAAACCGATTGTTCTTCTATTATATCTTATGATACAGCTCATACAGAATAAAATACATATTTTTTTTGTGACAAATATTTACAATTCTATACTAATATTATAAACAGCTAAATTTTGTTTGTTTGTATCTCTGAATGTACTAAACCGATTCTAAAAATTATTTCACTAATAAAAAACTACATTATCCTCGAGTAATACAAGCTATATTTTATTTTGATAAAATAAGTTTTTAGTTTGAATTTCGATATCCGTGCGAAGCCGAGGCGGGTCAGCTAGTAGGATAAAATATGCACTCAAAAAATAATAAAATAACCAAATGTTTTTGTTGGTGTACGTATTTGCTTCATTTATGTTAATTGAAACTTATAAACAACGTCTTTACAGCATCTGATAGAAATTCTCACTGTAACTATTAAAAATTATCATTTTGTAAAAAGTACAACGCGCGACCGCTGGTGTTATAATAAAGTGCGCACCCGCCCGAATGTTAACATCTTATAACTCAATAAAAACTATTCGCCAGCATTTTTTACTAATGTATCAAATATTGGTATGCAACAGTAAGTCTGTATGCCAAGTTTGAACAAAATCGATGCAACACAGTTGGTGATGTTCCATTGTGAGATATACAGGGTGACAATTAAATACTTGCAATAGTTAAAAACGTTATAACTTTCTTGGATTTGAACCAAATTGTCTGAAATTTTACACAGTTATAATAAATACCATTATTTAACATATAAATCAACAATTTTCAAAATATCCTCCTTTAACATTAATACAGAGCTTTAAACGTTTAGTGAAATTATCAGCTGCCGTTCGCAGCATTTCTAGAGGCATTTGGTCCCATTCCTTGGTGATAGCCGCACGAAGAGTCTCCAAATTTTTGTGTGGTGTAGCACAAGCTTTACTCTCCAAGTAAGACCAAACAAAATAATCGAGCGGGTTTAAATCCGGCGAGTACGGTGGCCATTGCATAAAGTTGATAAAATCCGGAAAATGCTCTCGAATTCATTGTTGCGTCAATTTTGCTTTGTGTGCTGGAGCAGAATCTTGTTGAAAGGTCCAATCGTTGTTTGGGTAATGCTCACGAGTCCAAGGAAGAACTACGTCCTCGAGAATTGCCCGACGGTAAATTTCTTGTTTGACTTTTAACCCTTCGTCTATGAATTTCAGTGGTAACTTGCCCTCCGCGGTAAATCCAGCCCATACCATAAGAGATTTGGGTTTTTGGCTTCTGGCAACTATTCTATCTTCTCCGGGAATTTTTTTTGACCAAATACGGTCATTTTGACGATTGTAGGATTGTTCAATCGTAAACAGCTTCTCATCGGTGAAAAGAATATTTCTTGATTTTTTGTTTGCGAACCCCGTAATAACGCTTTGCATCTTTCGAATCGTGTAAGCTTCATTTTGTCCGTAAGAAGATGAGCTTTTGGAGTTCGTAAGGATGATTGTGAAGGTCTTCTTTAGCTATTTTCCGTACGGTTTCCGGTTTATTTTAAGACTCTGGCTATTTGACGCATCTTCACTCGCGGATTTCGGGGTATTCGACATTTGATGATGATACGGAGTCGCGGAGTATCGACGGTACGTTTTCGACCTCTTCCTGGACGATCCAAATAATTTCCTAACTCCTGGTATCTTTTTATGGCATAATAAACGGTTCTTTGTGGAATACCAAGTCGTTGAACGATGTCTTTGACGGAATTTCTAGCTTTGTAAAGTTCGAGGACAGCGAAACGACTTGTTTTAGACATGATAACTAAAAAACGAAAATAGGTATAGACATAATTTTTTATTAAAAGATAAGACTTGGGGCTACAAAATCCATATATACAATACATAAATTTTAATTTCTTTTAAGACATATTTAGTTTTAAATATTTTTGCAAGTATTTAATTGTCACCCTGTATATATTTATATTGTCTGTTATGGTACACGCTTTTAAGTCCGCACTTCAGCTTCAGCCGCCGTAGAGATCGGACGTTCCAAGACTCGATTGCATTTTGTTTTACAATCCGAATACACCTATGAGTTACAATTAATTAATGTTCTATCATTATTTTTTTTACCTTTTTAAACTTTTATATGTAATAATAAAACTTATTTACCTATTATAGAATTTTAATTATTTTATTTTTGAGAGCGGGTAAATCGCCTCAACCTTACTACAGGTATAAAAAGGCAAGAAGAAGAAGAGCATTTATTTTTTCGAAACGGTATTATTGTAAAATACTACGAGATCTATAAAGATAATAGTACTAACAAATCTTTTAATTTTTGATAACAACTTTTATTAGACAATATTTGTTAATAATGGTCGTAAAATAGGTATGTGAAAATAATTTATTCATAAGGGTAAATTATTTTAAACTCCACCTTCACTAATTGTTTCAGAGTATTACTAGTAAAAACAAATTCGATTGATGCAACTTACAATATATATGTATGTATTATATGTAATCAAAATTTTAGATAAATAGGTATAAAACTTTAAATAATTAGGTAGAAATTATATTGCAATTTCAACCTAGTATTCTTGTGAGAACGTGGTATAAAAGTTTTAATCTCCTGTGCCACCTACACAGTTTCTGTTTTGCAATAGCTGCCTTTTAATAAGCACTTGTATTTTTGACGTCATGAGCAGTGAGAGTGACGATGTGTGTGACGTAACATACACGAGTGCTATCTATTGGTATATTAAGAACTAGTGATTTCAATCTGTAATTTAAAAATAAGCAGCGCCAGCTACAGTCCGCGAAACGTAATAACTAGGGGTACCCTTCTACGTTAATTGAAAATATTAAAAGCTTTTGTGTTTGCATAAAGTTAATAAATATAAAAGTCTAACACGATTCTAAAGTAGCAAATAATAATATACCTATACAAAAATATAGTAAGTTAAAAGACTTCAAATCTTCTACGTAAGCAGTTCAGTTATGACAACATACGATCCGGCTTTATTTTATTTTCTTAAGATTTTAATTGGTAATAAAACGTGACTGATAAAGAAACATTGTAACAATAATTGTAAGACCAACCCACTATAAGTTATTTTGATAAACACTCAGACTTGATTTGTCTTAAGGAGGAGTTAAATCTTCAAGAATAGGTAACTTTTATCCTGTGCTTATAGTACATATTAAATTTGAATTTTTGGTACATAGTAAATATAATACATTTGAGTTAAAACTATGTCTGACCCTAAACGAATTCAGATCAAAAAACTTTGATTGCCAAGAGGCAGAGAGCTGGATCCTTACTGGCAACCGAAAACGGTCCGCCTTCACCCCCTCAGCAACTATTGAATTATGTCAGGCGTTGTCATCTTTGTTCACGAAATATGTATCAACAAATCTTCTAGACGGTCTTGCGTGAATTGCGGGGGGTTTGCATGTAAAAATCACATGAAAGACAGCTGTACTGATTGTGTAAGCGATTAAAAATGTACCGTTTTTAAAGACCTATAACGCAATTATTTGTTGTGTTAAATTTTTATTTTTGCTGATTTTAGTTAAATTTGTTTATGTTTTATTATAAAGAATACAAGTTTTTTTTTAAATTTGTTCAAAAGGCGTTATTAGAGCGAAATAAAAATGATTGTCGTTAAACAGTGAAAAATGCAAGCTGTTTTGTTTTTATTGGCCTCATACAAAATAGACGAACATTCTGACGTAAGAACTAGTCCATATCATTGAGTAGAGTTCAGAGAATATAGTTAATGCTGTATTATCATTCAAAATTTCGAAATTATATGCTTTATATTGGAATTAAAGTGGTCTACGATCGTACACCAGGTGACTAAACTCGTTACGATATCCAGGTGACTAACGAAGGGTTAAAAAAAAAGAATAAAGATAAAAGTTTGTGTGTTACAGACCAACCATGAATGTACTAAAATTCTAGTGCATTTATTTTGGTCAATATTTATTTAAAGTAAAATCATTTATAATATTAACTAAAAAAATATTTTAATAAGATATATATATGTAACATTTTAGAAGAAGCATCAATTATTTTACGCATAATTCTTAAATTTACTGTTTAGACTATGAAACATCAAGATTCTTTAATTTTAATAATTGTAAACGCCACCTAGTGAGCTACCAGCATTTTAAAATAGCGATAACTGCTGACAACACTGCACACCTTATTGCAGTATTCTCCAATATGTCTGACTTAGTTAAACCCACAACCTTAGAATTTCAAAATGGAATAATTTAAAAACTATACATTTCCCAATAAAAAAAAGTAATCTGCATTCTTTACGCGATTGCAGTTTTATATCTATACCAAATAGAAAAATATTCAAGAGGGTGCTAAAACCCTAAACGTTTACCAATTCAATTTTTAAATATAAAAAAAAATATATAGTATGTTATATAGAAGGGCATAAAAGTTTTAGAATGACTTAGGTGAGACATGTTAAACAAAAGGTTGGAAAATATTGACAATGGAACATCACCAACTGTGTTGCATCGATTTTTTTCAAACTTTGCATAGAGACTTACTGTTACATACCAATATTTGATACATTAGTAAAAATGCTGACGAATAGTTTTTATTGAGTTATAAGACGTTAAAGTTGAAAAGTTGCACAGAGCATGACATTGTCAATCGCAGTTGCGGTGCACTGTGTTTACTTTCTTCTTTTTCAATTAATAAAATAGAATTTAGAAATTATGCTTATTGTCCAAAATGCATATAACTGGAAATTTAGAAACACTTTGCTAAACTAATCCTAATTCACTTTTTCACATGAACGAGCGTTGAAAACCGATTGTTCTTCTATTATATCTTATGATACAGCTCATACAGAATAAAATACATATTTTTTTGTGACAAATATTTACAATTCTATACTAATATTATAAACAGCTAAATTTTGTTTGTTTGTATCTCTGAATGTACTAAACCGATTCTAAAATTATTTCACTAATAAAAACTACATTATCCTCGAGTAATACAAGCTATATTTTATTTTGATAAAATAAGTTTTTAGTTTGAATTTCGATATCCGTGCGAAGCCGAGGCGGGTCAGCTAGTAGGATAAAATATGCACTCAAAAAATAATAAAATAACCAAATGTTTTTGTTGGTGTACATATTTGCTTCATTTATGTTAATTGAAACTTATAAACAACGTCTTTATAGCATCTGATAGAAATTCTCACTGTAACTATTAAAAATTATCATTTTGTAAAAAGTACAACGCGCGACCGCTGGTGTTATAATAAAGTGCGCACCCGCCCGAATGTTAACATCTTATAACTCAATAAAAACTATTCGCCAGCATTTTTTACTAATGTATCAAATATTGGTATGCAACAGTAAGTCTGTATGCCAAGTTTGAACAAAATCGATGCAACACAGTTGGTGATGTTCCATTGTGAGATATACAGGGTGACAATTAAATACTTGCAATAGTTAAAAACGTTATAACTTTCTTGGATTTGAACCAAATTGTCTGAAATTTTACACAGTTATAATAAATACCATTATTTAACATATAAATCAACAATTTTCAAAATATCCTCCTTTAACATTAATACAGAGCTTTAAACGTTTAGTGAAATTATCAGCTGCCGTTCGCAGCATTTCTAGAGGCATTTGGTCCCATTCCTTGGTGATAGCCGCACGAAGAGTCTCCAAATTTTTTGTGTGGTGTAGCACAAGCTTTACTCTCCAAGTAAGACCAAACAAAATAATCGAGCGGGTTTAAATCCGGCGAGTACGGTGGCCATTGCATAAAGTTGATAAAATCCGGAAAATGCTCTCGAATTCATTGTTGCGTCAATTTTGCTTTGTGTGCTGGAGCAGAATCTTGTTAAAAGGTCCAATCGTTGTTTGGGTAATGCTCACGAGTCCAAGGAAGAACTACGTCCTCGAGAATTGCCCGACGGTAAATTTCTTGTTTGACTTTTAACCCTTCGTCGATGAATTTCAGTGGTAACTTGCCCTCCGCGGTAAATCCAGCCCATACCATAAGAGATTTGGGTTTTTGGCTTCTGGCAACTATTCTATCTTCTCCGGGAAATTTTTTTGACCAAATACGGTCATTTTGACGATTGTAGGATTGTTCAATCGTAAACAGCTTCTCATCGGTGAAAAGAATATTTCTTGATTTTTTGTTTGCGAACCCCCGTAATAACGCTTTGCATCTTTCGAATCGTGTAAGCTTCATTTTGTCCGTAAGAAGATGAGCTTTTTGGAGTTCGTAAGGATGATTGTGAAGGTCTTCTTTAGCTATTTTCCGTACGGTTTCGCGGTTTATTTTAAGACTTCTGGCTATTTGACGCATCTTCACTCGCGGATTTCGGTGTATTCGACATTTGATGATGATACGGAGTCGCGGAGTATCGACGGTACGTTTTCGACCTCTTCCTGGACGATCCAAATAATTTCCTAACTCCTGGTATCTTTTTATGGCATAATAAACGGTTCTTTGTGGAATACCAAGTCGTTGAACGATGTCTTTGACGGAATTTCTAGCTTTGTAAAGTTCGAGGACAGCGAAACGACTTGTTTTAGACATGATAACTAAAAAACGAAAATAGGTATAGACATAATTTTTTTTTATTAAAAAGATAAGACTTGGGGCTACAAAATCCATATATACAATACATAAATTTTAATTTCTTTTTAAGACATATTTAGTTTTAAATATTTTTGCAAGTATTTAATTGTCACCCTGTAATATATTTATATTGTCTGTTATGGTACACGCTTTTTAAGTCCGCACTTCAGCTTCAGCCGCCGCAGAGATCGGACGTCCCAAGACCAGCTGAAAACAATTTGCTGTCTTTCTTAAGACCCGTCTTTTTCAAGGCGGACGCAAATATTAAAGGAAACTGTCTTTTTTAAGACTAACCTATTTTAAAAGACTGCTTTTAAGATAATAAAGAATTTAATTAACCTTTCTCTATTTCTTACAGCGCGTTTTGTGTCCGCCTTTTCGAAGGCGGAGGCAGAACAAACCGGCTAAGGAAAGGAAAAGGGAAATGGAGACCGACCTCGAGGGGCACCCCCTAACGATGATGACCTTAGTAGCGGCACTCACCAAAACGGTGGAGTGCTTACGTGCTGAGGTCAGGGAGCTCGCGAAGAGGACCCCAAGGACCGAAAACGAAGATGCGACGCAATCCGTTGCGACGTCAACAAACGCGACAACCCCTGCCGGAGCCAGGGTCACAGCAACAACCACCGGCCCCGTTCCCATGGACGAGAATGGAAGCCTGGAGGTAAAACCAAGGAAGAAAAAGAAGAAGAAGAAGAAGAAAAAGAAAAAGGTTGTCACCCCGGCGGCATCCACTTCAAGCGGCGCAATCCCCGTGGAAGCGGAAATGGAGGCAGAGGAAAACTCTGCACCCAACCAAATCGCGGAGGAATGCACCGCGAGTCCCGCAAACGAGACCGTCGAGACCGTCGAGACCGAGGCCGAGCCCCAGCCATCCACTTCGACAGCAATGGACGATGACTCTGCCGAAGAGAATTCCCTGGCCCCGGAGTGCGAGCCCGTCCACCTTGATTCTGCCTCTGGGTCGGGATCCGAGGAGGAGGAATTCGTGCAGGTGCAGGGGAAGAGGAAAAGGGCGCGTCTTTCAATCGCGGAAGACAAGAAGGCGAGAGTGGTGGAGGTCAGCGGGAAACCGCAAATGACCGTGCCACCCAAGGTCGCCGCCAGAAAGGAGCAGGTCCCGCCGGTAATCATTCACCCACGTGAATGTAAACTGACGTGGCCCGCTATTAATACCCTTTTAAGGGAGAATGGGCTCGACTATCTGTCGGCTCAAACAACCAGGGAGGGCATCCGCGTGAAGCCACTTTCGCTGGAAATTTTCCGGCGAATGACGTCGGTTTTGGACGCCGCAGGAGTGAAGTACCATTCATTCCGCCCCAAATGCGAAAAACCCCTGAGGGTAGTCTTCAGAGGTGTCGACCGTGGCATCCCCGTCGCGGACGTCTCCGAGGACCTCCAAAAGAAGGGGCTTACAACGGATCGCGTGAACCGTATGTCGGCCGGGAAGCAGCAGCTCGACATGGTGGTCGTCGAGGTGCCGAGAGGCGCCACGGAGACCTACCGGGTGGACCGTCTATGCGATCTCACGGTCCGGTGCGAGGCATTGCGACGCCGAGCCGGAACGGGACAATGTCATCGATGTCAGCGTTTCGGCCACGTACAGGGTGGCTGCAGAGCTGACCCCAGGTGCGTCAAATGCGCTGGCCCACATCTCGCCCACGAGTGCACCAGGCCAAGGTCGGAAAAGGCCACCTGCGCTAATTGTGGGGGTGACCACCCGGCCTGCGCCCGCGTGTGCCCGGAGAGGCCGATCCCAAGAGGGAGGAGCTCGAGAGCTCCCAACCCAAACCTAACAGCAAGGTCATCCGAGGAAGCAACGGCCACGAAGAAGTCGGCCCCAAAAACGAGACGGCGTCTCATACGCGTCGGCGACGCAGGAAGAGAGAAGCCCCGCCCAAAACCAGAAGGCGGAGCCCAAGGTGGGTACTGCGACGAAAGTCGCGGGCCCGTCCGCTGCCACCCCTTTCGCGAGAACCATGGGGGAAATGTGGGCGACCTTCGCGTCCACAAATCCCTCCGCCGCACAACTGGGGTCTTTCCAGGTGCAGGTAAAGACTCGAACGGACTTATTCAGCAATGGGGAGTAGGACCGTGAAAAACTCTTTGAAAATCGTAGCCTGGAACGCCAACGGGCTGGAAATCTTTGCCGAGGAGCAAAGGGCGGACGTGATTCTCGTTAGCGAGACTCACTTACGTCCGTCTGATGCTCCAAAGCTAAGAAATTACAGCCTGTACCGAGAAGACCGACAGGATAGGCCCGGGGGTGGAACGGCCATCTACGTCAAGAGAAATGTCGCATACCAGCAAATCGCGCCACCGCAATTATCAATAATGGAGGACACGGGGGTGGCTGTGCAGACCGGATCAGCTGGGCTGGTCAAACTGTACGCCGCCTACAACCGTCCCGGAGGGCATATTATGGAATCCGACCTGGAGCTGCTACTCGGTGGCGAGGGCCCCACCATTGTGGCCGGAGACCTAAATGCCAAGCACCGCTCGTGGAACAGCAGAGTTGAGAACACTCGAGGCCGCACTCTGTTTGGATACGCGAGCCACTACAGTGGATCGCGTCGGCCGGACGTCTTGGACATCGCGGTGCTCAAAGATATGCCCCTACGAGCCGAGATTGAGGTCGTAAATGACCTCGACTCGGACCATCTGCCGGTGATCCTGCACCTGGGAGAAGACGAGGAGGACGAGCCAGAGACGATGGAAAGATTTGATCACTCACTCTTCTCATCTCTCCTGGCAGAAGACGTCGGAAGGGTCCTTTTGATCGACACGGTGGGGGAGATCGACAGCGCCATCGATCACCTCGACTGCTGCATCCGAAGGGCCAAAGAAATCGCCACCAGGTCCATTCCGCTACGACGAAGAGCTGACGCGCTCCCCCAAGCCATTCGGGAACTCATTCGCGATCGGAACCGATCGAGACGACGGTAATACCGAACTCTGTACCCGGCCGATCGCGCCGAGTCCAACCGTCTGATAGGGGTGGTGCGGCGTCGGCTCGCGGAATATCGGGCCGAGAAATGGGAAAAGAAGCTAGAAGAGCTCACAAAGCAAGACGGGTCATTGTGGAGAATGTCCAAAATCTTGCGCAACAAGAGAAATCCGTTACCGGCAATCCACGGAACGCGGGGGATCGTCTATTCAGACCCCGAGAAGGCAGAGGCCTTCGCCGACACGCTGGAAACGCAGTGTAGCCCAAGCTACACACACGCGGATCTAGACCACGTCGCAAAGGTTCACCGAGGGGTCCGAAGGCGACTCCAGAACGCAGATGACACCGAGATTATCGAACCGACCTCGCCAGCGGAGATAAGGAAGATAATCAAAGGACTTAAGAGGAAGAAAGCCCCGGGATTTGACGGCGTGACGAACACCATGATCAAGCATTTGCCTGATCGTGCTGTAATGCACGTCGTCTCCATAATCAATGCCATTCTGCGACTCCGACATTTTCCGGATAAGTGGAAGATCGCTGACGTCATTGTCCTACCTAAAGCTGGCGGCGGTAACATGTTCCCGCAAAATTATCGCCCGATTAGTCTCCTCCCCTGCTTAGGGAAGGTGGCCGAGAAGGTGATATTGCGCAGACTGAAAGACTGCGAACGCCGGCTGAAGGTGATCCCGGACGAACAATTCGGGTACAGGGAACGGCACTCGACGACGGACCAGGTGCTGCGTGTGGTGGAAAACATCACAACAGGGTTCAACTGGCGCAAACATACTGGTGCCGTCTTCCTCGACGTTTCCAAGGCCTTCGATAAAGTTTGGCATAAGGGGCTACTCCACAAGCTCCTCGAAGCCGGATTCCCAGTCGGACTGGTTAAACTAGTCTCATCGTACCTGTGGAACAGGTACATCCAGGTGAAGATCGGTGCAATAAGGTCGACGAGAAGAAGAATCACTGCTGAAGTTCCGCAGGGATCCCTCTTATCGCCGCTCCTTTACACTATCTTCACTGCAGACGCTCCGAGGCTGGAAGAGAGGGCAGCAACCACAGTCGCCCTCTACGCCGACGACACAGCTGTAATGACAAGGCACAACAGTGTAAAATTTGCAACGAAATTCCTCCAGGAGGCGGTAAACGCCCTGGAACAATGGTTCCGGAAATGGAGAATCGACGTCAACGCTACGAAGAGCGCTGCCGTTCTTTTTTCCAGGAAACCGGGACGGGACGGAAGGACGATCCGACCAGAAGGTCAAATCACCATGTTTGATGCCCCTATTCCATGGGAAGATGAGGCCCAATACCTGGAGGTCGTCCTCGACAAGAAGCTTACCTTTAACTCCCACATCAATGGAGTCCGCAACAGGGCAATCGGTGCCATGTGGCAGCTTAATTCGCTGATCGGCCGGCGCAGTGGCTATCAGTGGATAACAAGCTGCTACTGTACAAATCGATTGTTAGACCAGCTTTAACGTAGGCTTCGCCGGCTTGGGGCCACGCCGCGGAAAGTCACCTGCTAAAGCTGCAACGAGTCCAGAACCAGTACCTGAGGCTGATATTCAGCGCACCCAGGTACACCAGGATAACGCAACTCCACCGGGAAGCAAAGCTGCCGACCGTAAAGGACTATCTGCGGGAGACCGCAACGAGAGCCTTTGCGAGAGCAGAGGCTCACACCAACCCACTCGTCAGAAACGTCGTGGATTACGACAAGTGTGTAAGAAGCAAGCACAAGCGGCCGAAAATGGCCCTTGTAAGCTAAAATGCAGAAGGCATCCAAGGCCCAGAAGGGGTCGGAGTCACCCGGCAAATTTGTTCGGATGGCTCAACAGTGACCGCGAAGAGACGTTCCCGCGAGTAGCAAAGTTCTGTGTTTAGTGTTTTGTTTTGTTTTATTTCAGTGCTTTCTACTCTACTCTTATTTCCGGCCGGTAGTGTTTGGGTTTTTTACCGGACCGTCCCGGGTTTTTACCTAAACACTATCGCGAAACGCCCCCTGGCGTTCTTTCGTTTCGGACATTTGCGGGACCCCCCAACGCGATAACGGAGTCAAGGGCACAGCCCGACTCCTCGTGAGAATGAGCATGAGCATGAACGCTTTTAAGTCGACGTTCGACAGCGGACCTTCAGCAGCTGCATCGTAGATCAACGTGACCAGTAGACGACACCGGTTTTTCTTAAGAGGACTGGATACCGAGCTAATTCACCGTTTTTCTTCTAGCATCGTTATTACTGATGCAATTATAATGCGGTTTTCGGCATTTAAATTCTATTGGTTATATAGAATAGGGGATGTAGGCTAAAAATTTTAAAAAGTCATAAAAGGGACAAAACTTTTTACTGGATTAAAAAAATAAAAAAATAGTCTACATCCCATACGTAGAATTTTAAAATAGAACTCTTTTATAGGAAAAATTTTTTTATTAATCCAATTGTTAATGAATGAGAAGAAAAACCGTGATTTTTACCGATTGGGGGCGCTCCTGTCAGCAAAGCGCATTTAAAAGGTACTTGCATACTTTGCAACACTGTTTGAAAGGCGAGACTTTCAAAGATTATGATAAATACAACAAGCGGTAAATTTCTTTAAATCACGTCTAGTTGCATTTATAGAGTCCATTTATTCATTACCTTTTCTGTGTTTAGTTTATTTCCTTTGCATTTATTGTACCTTTTGTGTTTACTGCGTTCAACATATTTACTACATTTATTTTGCTTAATATCTTTATTACCTTAATTGTATTAATTTATTATTAAATTTTAATTAAATTTAATAATGGGAAAATTTAAAGCTTTGTCAAATAAGCACAAGAGCTTATCTATTAAACGAAAAAGTAAGAGAAATGATAGGCTACGCGTTATGTATGGGTCATTCCATATGAAATCAACAAATTTGAATTACAAAGTGTGCCGCATGATTTTTAATTTTAATAAAAAAAATATATGATTTTTGTGGCGCCCAAAATGCTAAATCGCCACCATTTATTTTTTTTATTGTATAACTTCTGATCAGTACCCATCCGAAGTCAAAAATTGGGTCAATTTCATACTTGCACATAATGGGCTCTAGCTTTTTATTTAGAACAGGTATTGAAATGGTTGTTACTTTATTTGAAAGGGTCATAAATTAAATCTTCTACAAAAAAATTGTGAAAATTGATAATTTTGAAAAATACGATAGTTTCAGAAAATATAGTCAATATCTTCATTAATTATATCCAATTAGTGCCATTCTGTTATTTTCACTTTTTTAGGAAATATGGTTTTTTTTTAAGTGCTACTTTTACAAATAAATATGAAAATAATCTGGGAGTTTGTTAATTTATGGAAGCTTTATACCTTATTTAAACTATTAGAATTATGTCAATTTATTATAAAAATAATCAAATAAAATTCTAAATTTTTAAACTACCCTGTTATTTTAATGTTTATGTCGTGTTACGTGAGTGCTAATGCTGTTTATTTATCGTCTTCCATTAACAAGTTAGACATATTCTGCAATTTATATATAATAATGGAGTCTTCAATTGGTGTTTTCAAAGGATAAGATTGTCACAAGAATATTTATTCCATAGCATCATGGTTGAAAGCAGAGAGCAAAATAAGTGAAACTGATAAAATTCTTCTAATTAAACGTACAGGTATTACATACATCAATAATGTTTGTGAAGTGTTGATAAATAACTGATTTTGAAAATATTGACTTTTATTTGATTATTTTTATCATAAATAAGTTATAAAACTTCTATAAGTTATCAAACTTCCAGATTATTTTCATATTTATTTGTAAAAGTAGCACTTTTAAAAAAATAATATTTCCCAAAGAAGTGAAAATAACAGAATGGCACTAATTGAACATAATTAACGAAGATATAGACTATATTTTCGGAAAATTATCAAATTTCACAATTTTTTTTTCGTAGGAGATTTTATTCTAAGACAATGATAATTATGTCACGACATCACAAGAGTTAGTACTTTATTGTAAAAACAACAACGCTTAATATGCAACAGGGTTCACACAAGGTCTAATCAAATATCGTAAAAATGAGAAAAAATTGTGGAAATTTTGGACGGGCACTATCTTGTTCCTAATTGTTTTAGTTCAATTTTATTGTATTATATAAAATGCACATTTATGACCCTTTCAAATAAAGTAACAACCATTTCAATAGGTACCTGTTCTAAATAAAAAGCTAGAGCCCATTATGTACAAGTATGAAATTGACCGAATTTTTGACTTCGGATGGATACTGATCAGAAGTTATACAATAAAAAATAAATGGTGGTGTTTTAGCATTTCTGGCACCACAAAGATCATCTACAATTTTTTTTATTAGAATTAAAAATCATGCGGCACACCCCATTTGTTGATTTCATATGGAATGACCCGTATATATAATTTTTATACAGAACATATTGCATTCTTTTTTGTTAGATTTTATATAAATAATTATTTATTAATAATTGTAATTATTTATAGGCATTAGTAGTAAAAAGATAATTTTTTATTACAATTCAAAAATATTATATAATTATGTATTATACTTCATTAAAACTGCAGACTGAAAGCAGCATAAAAAATGATTCGAATTAAATGAAATAGAAGAAATGCATAAGTATTTTAAAGTAGTGAATATCTAAGATTGTAATGTTTCCGGAGATTCAATGCTGAGGATTTTCATTGCGAATTCGATTCCTTTGCAATGTTGCCACGGACTTACAACCCGCCGATTACTACTAGAATTACGTTTTATGTAGACAGTTTTGTTTAAGTAGAATTGAATAGGTGACACAAAACGAAACAGTGCATTTCTTAATCGGCGCGTTTGCTTCGAGCAGGACTACGGTATATCTCCCAGCGAAGACGTAAGACGAGTGTTTGTTTTCATCTGAAAAAGTCACGTGGTCCCTAGTCCTCTTAAGGCCGCCACGAAACAGTCGGGCTTACACTGCCGTTGTGTAAGCATCTTCTTTCCGTTGTGATCGTGCATCCAAACTGGAGTAGGCGTGGCCTGCAAGTAAAATAAGCTTGTCGGGGCGTACCACGCCTCGAGTAGTGAAGTGTCGTGTGCAAAAGCCCGCGAAGTGCGACTAACACCTGCACTTCAAAGTGAATTCAACGAAATCGCCGCCATGGAGGAGGCAGCGCGTCTAATGCCGGTGTTCGAGCGAATGCTGGCCGATTTCTCCGCTTCGCTGATTGCGAAGATGGAGGAATTGGTCGACAGACCCATTCGCGAATACTGTGGCATCCCAACCGCCCCATTCAGCCCGGGCACGCAGTCCACGGACGATGAAGCGTCGGACACGGCGTCACACGTAAGTTCCTGTAAACTTGCGGCCGACTCGGGCTCCGAAACCGAGGGATCTCTTAAGCCGACTCCTACATCCCGTTCGCGTGATCCTTCGCCGGAGTATAAACTCGTGGCGAGGCCATCTAAAAGACCAAGGACGGCGCGGAGCACTCCTTCAACAACTTTACCAGCGTTGATCCGGCGCCCGTTGCCGTAAACGCCCCAATTCCCGCGATTGCAGTGCAGCCCCTTCCGGGCTGCGCCCTCAAAGCCACCACAGGCGCGACCCATCGGGGCCATACCCCTCTACCACCCTAACCTGCACAGTCTATTGGGACTGAAGGAGCCGCGACAGGGTCTTCAAAATCCCGAATCCCCCCAGTTATCGAGCAGGCAGTTTTTACACGAACAGAAGCAGAGGACAGCAGACACAACCGGCACACACCCTCGAAGTGTGTGCATCGTTCACGTCCGTGCGCTCTGTGAAAATTTACATCCTGTTTGTTTGTAAACAACACCAAATAACCTGCTTTTCTTAAAGCATACGACTTCGTCTTACTCACCCGCGAGTGAAGTGCCTTCGCCGCGTGTGCGTGATTCGTGCGTCACCCCAGCCAGCGGCGCCATGGAGGAGGCGCCCCTGGTCATGGATCGGGACCAGCTCGCCCACCTGCTGAAAGAGCAGGAACGGCACCTGCTCCAGGAGACGGAAAAACGTCTCCAAGCGTACGAGCAGCGCATGGAGGCGCTGCTCGACCGATACTTCGGCCGGCTATCCGCGCCCCCAGCCCACGCTGACCCATCGCCATCCGAAGGGATGGATACTGCCCCCCCCAGGGAAAAGGACATCGGCGATATCCTGATCCCGGCACCCTGCGTCGAGGACCTACCACTGGTAAGTCCTAGTATTAAGCGCCCCGCGGCCCCGGACTCCGAGTCCGAAGGCTCCCCCGGCGTTCCCGCCCCTTGCGACCCTTCGCCGTCCGACGGTTTCACAACCGTCAAAGCCCGGAAGAAAAAACGCGCCAAGGTCCGGATTGCGGACGAACCCGCAACCCCGGCAGCCGCCCGCGACCAAACGGCAGCCGCAACCTCCGCAGCTGCCGCCCCGACGCCTGCGCCGTCCGTCCCGGTGGCACCCGTTGCCACCACATCGACCGCGCCCGTCGAACCCGTTGCCGCTCCGCGGGCCGAACAGAGGCCCAAAATCCCCCCGGTTATCCTCCGGGACACGTCGCGATGGCCGCAGGTGCTAAAAGCCCTGCCGCTAATCAAGGTCCTAGTGACCAAGCACGTCGCGTGCCGAGACGGCATTCGCATCCAGACCGCGACGATCGACGGATTTCGCAATCTCACGCGTTATCTGACCGGGCATGGTATACCGTACCATTCCTACACCCTCCCCGAGGACCGCACCCTCAGAGTGGTCCTCCGAAGCGTTCCGCGCGACATCGCTGTCGCAGAAATCCAGGAGGATTTGAAGGCCCAGGGATACCCTGTTATCAGGGTAACCCGCCTTCACAGCCGTCGCGACCGGAAACCTTTCAACGTCGTGATGGTTGATGCCGAAAAAACCGGCCTCAACATTTTCACAGTGCGCTCCGTTCTCGGTCTTCTCGTGAAGGCCGAGAAACCAAACCCCTCTGGAAGACCGAACCAGTGTCACAACTGCCAGGTCTTCCATCACGCTCAGAAGAACTGCTTCTGCTCCCCAAAATGCGTGAAGTGCGGCGAAGGCCACCGCACCGCCGAGTGTACCCGCTCCGTTGAGACCCCCGCGAAATGCGCTAACTGCGGGCTAGCGCACACCGCGAACTACAGCGGATGCAGGTTCTACCCTGCATCTAAGAAGAAGACCGCCGCGACGCCGAAAGCAGCTACAGCTGCCGCCCCCGCGCGGACCATCACTTCCGCCCCGACGAACGCGAGCACATCGTTCGCAGCAGCCGCCGGCAGCCGCGCGCCACCCTCGCCCCCGTCCGCCACCGCTGGAAATCTCAACGGAGTTTTCCAGGCGCTGGCAAACATCGTGCAGTCCGCCAAATCGGACGAGGACGTTCTCCTGAGCGTCCTTCGTCTGATCCCGAGCATCGCCTCATGCATCCCGAAACGTTAATGGATAACGGCCATCCATCGCGCGTACCCTCCTTGAAGGTAGCGTTTTTTAACGCTAGAAGTTTAGCTCGCCAGCGTGACGAACTGGAAGTGTTTGCTCACAGACACGACCTGGACGTCATCCTGGTGAACGAAACTCACCTTCGTTCACAAATCCGAAAACTACAGTGACTCTTTCAACATGGATAGAATAATGGGCAATAAATGCGATTATATTGATTGAGGCAAAAGTATTCGTAAATGGAAAGGACTGAAAATGTATCGCTTCCCAAAAGATTCAAGTAGACAAAAACAATGGGTTGTTAATTCAGTTTAGTATCATGTACTTTTATTTTTATTTTTTAACCGCATTTAAGCTTACTCTAATCCTACTTTTACATATGTGCGAATATAATTACAGTCTTAAATTTATTTTAAACTCCTAAAAAACAACGATTTCTAGCAATAACTTCTGCCCTTTTTCTCAAAAATTTTGAAGATTAACGAGATGAATTTTTATCTGTTTTTAACGTACCTAATAGTACATTGTGTATGAAGGGAGGAAAGTAGACAATTTCAATATGTCTCAAGTTGAAATTGTTTTCTAGCACTGATACTTAATTAGGTGACCCAAAAAAATTACTTTTTTTCTTGATCATGCATAAAAATGCGTTACTTTATTACGTTTTAAGAATTCACACAAAAAAATCTACACAATTATAAAAATGAGCCTTACCTCCCGGATTTACCATAATTAAAAATATACGACTTCTTCTTAAAGTTCCAATCCGTTTCGGATGTAGGAAACTAGCGACACAGTCCAGTTATTGTCGTATTGAACCATACTCGCAGGTTTTTTAGCCACGATATGCGTCTTCTACCGACGCTTTTTCCCTCGATCTTACCCTTGAGGACTAATTGTAGGAGTCCATATCGCTGATTGTTGCGCAACGTCAATTACAAGTATTATAGCTTTCTTCAATTTGTTTTCAATACAAACTAATAATAAAACATTACCTGAAAGCATCAAAAGTAACAAATTAGAAAAACTTCAAAATTCTTGAGGAATCTTTAATAATTTATATTTTAAGTCAAAATTTTAAAGGACTTAGTAATATCTTTAAGCAAATATTTACGTAACAAGAAAAAAAAATTAAAAAAATAGATTTTTTACTGTTTATCAAATTTTTTGAAATTCGTTAACGCCCTATACAAATATTTACTTTGTACTGATTGTTTGTGAAGATTTTTAAAAAGCATCAGAAACTAACATTTTCATGCGAGATCGAGAAAAATTATCATTTTTTTAAATTTTCTTAATGCACACAGTAACTTGAGCGCGACATTATGTTGTTATTATAACAAATATTTATGCCTTATCTCAATTCGAAATTATTTACGTTTTTTATAAAACATTGTGTTGTTAGGAAACGTAAATTTATTAAACTACTCTGAAGAACAATTAAATCGACGATATTTATGCCAAGACCATTTTAATGATGATGCCTTTTTGGATCCTGAAAAACAAAAATTATCAAAAATGTTATTCCTAAACCATTTAAAGAAGACTTATTCAAAGTGCTAACGCCAACGAAAGTGTAATCAAAAGCAAATATGAAATCTTTGGACGTAACAGAAGCATACATTGGATCATCTACGTCACATGTAAAAATACCTTCGCCCCAACAAAAAACACTTTCACCAACAATTACTCAACAGTCAAAACGGTATCTACAAAATGTATCTGATATGCCTCTTACGACACACATTTCAACCCAAACAAGATCTACTAAAAGACACTTACACTTAGATGATTCCGAACCAACTCCTCGGAAGCGACGCATGTTGCAAATTATTCAACGCCAAGGAAAAGGTTTAAAAACTAAACGATCTACAGATCAGCAGATTAAAAAAATATTTAATAAAACTAAAATAAAATTTAATTTTGCTACAAAATTAGACATAGAACGTCTTCAATATCCGTCAGCAGCATCTAAAGCATTTGTAAAAATGCAATTACTTCAGAAGAAGAAACGAGAATGGCGAAAAGATGAAAAACAACTTGCATTTTCATTTTATTTTAAATCTCCTACTGGATATAAGTTTTTACGACATCAGGGAATTATATTGCCTGCCGAAAGTACGGTACGCAATTGGTTCGGTAGGTCAAAATGCTTACCTGGTTTTATGAAAATAAAAATGAAGATAGAAAATATGGATCAGGGAACATAGATATAAAGAATGGACAATTCGCGACAAGTTTATTTTCTGCCATCTGGTGTTTCAAAGAGCATACTATATTTAAGTATTTTTAAAAATACAGAACCCCTTTATAATTATGAAATATTATTATCAGATGGCAATGCTGTCGACCAACATATGCAGCTTCTGATTGGACCTTTATGTTTTTAGACATTTGATGGTAGTCTGTTGTCTACATAGTCTCCATTACATAATTTTTAATTGCACGTGTTTTTTTTTAATATGGGTTGGAAAAAGTGTTGTGTGAAAAATTGTGTATCTACTGCAAGAGATAACGAATGAAGTTTTTTCAACTTTCCAAAAATTGATAACCTGTAAGTAGAGTCAAATAATTTTTACATATATAAGTTTGTGTAGTATATAAGTTTATTTAATTTTATTACTATTGTAGACGACAAAAATGGTTAGAATTTGCAGAATTAGAGGGAAGAAATCCAAAATATATGCTACTTTGTAGTTGTAATTTTAAAGATCGTAATTTTAAAACCCGTACTCCAAGACGACTTTTATTTGAGAACGCAATTCCCTCTATTAAGACAGGTATTTTTACATAATTTACTATTTCACTTTTAAAACTTAGTTTTTTTATAATTAACATTTGGACAAAATAGTAGGCTTTGTAACCGATGGTAAGATGACATCCAAATCATTCAAAATCTGTGCTGGTATGTATGGCAACTGGAATCGCCAGTAATTGGCGGAATATTATTGGTTACTGGCCACTAGGGAGTACAGAAAATGCAAAACACATTTATAATATTATAAATTGCACAATAGAGGCATGTACTCTGTAGGCATTGTAATAAAAAGTTTAGTTTGTGACCAAGGACCTTGTAATCAATCACTAGCAAAGAAATTTGTAATCACAGAGGACAAGACCTACATTACATATAATAATAAAATTTGCTTTTCTTACAGCAAATGGTTTCGCCTGCATTCACCTGCGAGTGAATTGTTTCGCCGGGCGTTAGTGCCGACCCCTGTTGTCCCTGCTCGCTCACCTGCACAAGGAGCAGGAGAGGCATCTGCTACAAGAGACTGAAAAGCGTCTCCAAGCGGATGGAGGCGCTGGTTGACCGCTATCGCACGGTTCCCTACGCCCGCAGCCACCAGCCCCGATCTACCGTCATCCCAAGAGATGGACACCGCCCCTCCTAGGGAACAGGACATCGCCGATGATCCAAATCCTAGCACCACGCGTTTTCGAGGACCCACCCCACGTGAGTCCTTCTATTAAGCGCCTCGCGGCCCCAGACTAGGAGTCCGAAGGCTCCCCTGGCGTCCCCGCGCACCGCTATCTCTCGCCATCCGTCGGTTTTACCACCGTAAAATCGCGCAAAAAGAAACGAGCAAATGTTCAGATTGTGAATGATCCCACAACCCCAGAAGTCACCGGTGACCAAACGCCAACTGAAGTCTTCGCAGATACCGCCTCGACGCCCGCGTTGTCCGACCCGGTGGCATCTGTTGCCACCCCCCAGCTATGCCCGTCGCATCCGCTGTTGCTCCGCGGGCCGAACCGAGGCCCAAAATTCCACCGGGGTACGTCGCGTTGGCCGCAGGTGCTGAAAGCCCTGCCCCTAATAAAGCTCTCAGTGACCAAACACGTCGCATGCAGGGACAGCATCAGGATTCAAACTTCGACAGTCAATGGCTTACGCGACCTCACGTGATATTTAAGTGGGAATGGTATCCCGTACCATTCCTACACCCTCCCCGAGGACCGCACCCTAAGAACGGTCCTCCGTAGCGTTCCCCACGGCATCCTCGCCGCGGAAATCCACGAGGACCTACAAGCCCAAGGGTATTATGTCATCAGGGTAACTTGCCTGCGCAGCCGACGTGACCGTAAACCGTTTAACGTGGTGATGGTCGAGGCCGAAAAGACCGATCTAAATATCTTTATAGTGCGCTCCGTTCTCGGCCTTCTCGTGAAGGCCGAGAAACCTAATCCGTCTGGAAGACCGAACCAATGCCATATATGCCACGTCTTCCACCACGCGCAGAAGAATTGCTTCTGCCTTCCAAAATGCGTCAAGTGAGAAGGTCACCGCACCGCCGAGAGCCCCCCGAAGTGTGCTAATTGCGGGCTAGCACACACCGCAAACTTCAACGGCAGCACCGAAAAACAAGAACAAGAGAGGCTCATACGCGACGACTTTGCAAGCGGAGAAAGAGCTTGCTCAGGTCCAGAAGGTGGTGCCTAAGGTGGATCTCTTGACGAAAGAGAAGGTTCCATCAGCGGCGACCGCCTTCGCGAAGATGATGGGGGATATACGATTGACCTTCGCGGTCACATTTTCCTTCGCCGCTCAACAAGGTCTTTCCAGGCGCAGGTGAAGACTCCAAAGAATGTCTTCAGCGATACGAACATCGTAGCCTGGAATGTCGACGGGCTACACATCAAACAGAACGGGTTGGAAACCTTTACCAAGGTGTAAAGGGCGGACGCAATTCTTGTTAGCGAGACTCACTTACGCTCGTCTGATGCTCCGAGGATAAGAACTACAACCGGTACCGGCAGGATCGAGAGGATGAACCTCTGGGGGTGGTAAAGTCATATACGTCAAGGCATACGTCGACTACCCGCAAATTGTACCACCGCAAAACACGTATATTGAGGCAACGGACGAAATGCAGGAACACTACCTTAGAATAGACCGTTCCATTGTTTGATTGTAAGGTACTCTAAGGCGCATCCGTTCACCAATGGAACAAGGATACGGGAAGTTATCCAAATTAATTCTATCTAGACTCGATTGAATGCCCCGGCCTACATAATACTTTTAAGTGAGACCGAAGCGAGAACAACGATAGAAATATATGTTACCTTCGTTGCCACCGACTCGACAACTGAACAGGTAGGCTATCCCAAATGTAAATTAATAATCTGATGTGTATGTTCCGTAAGGTGAAGTAGATTCAATCCAATTTCTTTACAGCTTGCAGTTTGAATCCCATCCAAATGGACCTTTTACATTTTCAATTATCAATCTGGTCAGCCGAGCTAAGAGCCTGGAAGTGGTTTATAGAAGAGATGACTACATATTTTTTGAACGCGTGCTAGTATGATCGTCAACGCTATCAAGATTAGCGGCCAACAATAATCTGCCTGGTACACCGAGGGTCGTCTTGTGGAACACTAACCATGTGGATTGGAAGGGTTTATAGAAGATCACCAAGCGAATTGGATTTTCATTTGTGAGAGGCACCTTCATTTCAATTATAACCCGAAACTTAATAACTTCATTCTGAATCGCTACAATCGCCATAATGATTTGGTAATAAGACGGTCGTCTAAATCAAGAAAAACTATTTAATTGCCCCACTGCAACTATCAACATCGCGCTTCAAAAATCAACATGCAGATGAGGACAACTGGATGAATTTATTGTATTCGCCACTAACCGCAACGATAAACATCGCTCTTGCAGCAAATTATTAACGATCGAGGTAACGTTATTTTATTATGTGTATATGATTCTGATCTTTCATTGTAAAATCAAACATCAGCGGCCTAATTATTAGGTAGTAAAAGCAAGTAATGTTTTATGGCACTCGGTTACACAGACCCGTAGATGTAATTTTTTTTAAAATTTCACTCCCGTATCGCATGGAAGTTAATAATTGCAGCTCTGTCATGGGTATCTTAAAATTTGTAGTTACTCTACTGAACAGGTATACCTAAACGTTTGCAACATATTATTCCAATCATTTACAGTATAACATTATCAAAAATCAATAACATACATTCTAAATGCTTATTTTCTTTTATCATATTTTTTTTACATTTTTTTGGATCTTGTGCAACATATCTACTTTGCGCATATAAAGGGGGATAATTCAAAAAAGTAAAATACCAGTTATTAGTTTCTTTTTCCAACTTACCAATTTTTTTGTTTGTTGTTGTAGCCAACAATCTATTGATTGTTAGTAAATAAACCCTGTTTTTTCGTAAAAGTGATTTTCATTTTACTCATCTCGTTTATTTAATAAAGTCGTAATTCTTTGCTTGGCTTGTAAAGGGGTAAAAACAGATGGTACTTGTGCCTTGCAATGATTCATGAAACGCGCATTCGCGCGCTTCTCAATTTCTCGTTTCGGCAACTCCTAATAACAGTTGACCAATAAAGTAGTCAACGATTCTATTTGTTTACAAATAATACGCGTCAGATGATGCTGTATTGTAAAATTTTGTGAGTATATGCTACCCAAAATACGCCTCAATAGAAGTAGTTACATATATTCTATTTTCTTAATGCCACCTCTTTTATTAATCCAAAAAGATATTCGTGCAATATACTTGTCATATATTATTGTGGTTTTTAAAATATACATATATACTTAAATTTCATCATAATTAGTGTAACGTTTTACCTGTAGTCTTCTTTAATTAATAGGATGCAGATTTTTCTACTACAACTTGTTTAATTAGTAATATTCTTCCACGATCTGATTCAGATGAATGATACATAAAAATTGCCAGAATTATTGTAGGAGTTTATAACTTGGAAGTATCGCTGTTTATCTAAAATTAACGTAACATAATATTAGTAAATTTTATTTAAAATTGATCTCTTTAATATTAATACGTGTGAAGATAAAGTAATTCTTTAATAAAAGCAAAATAATACATACCTTATACTTTCAAAATCAACTTTTTAGGTTAAACTCAAAATACAGCTGTATTTCACTGACTTACAATATCCGAGCCATAAAATCGATAAAACTTTCGTTGACGCGCATAAATTCAAAATTGTTTCATTCCAAGGCACAAGTACCATAGTTTTGAGTTTAGGAATAGTTTATTAATAGTATAGTGTTTTTCATGTAGAAATTTTTGAAAAATTATTTTATAAACACGAAAAATACCGAAAGAGATCGGGCATTGGGTCTTTTATCTTATCTCAAAAGTACAGTTGCAGCTTGTCTGTCTTTGCATAAGCATGGGTTGTATATTTTGTTGAGATTAAGCGAACGGATAAATAAATTTTTCGTGATATTTCAAAATCTAGCAATATGACATAAAAAGCAACAGCGCGGTTATTATAAAAAATAACCTTTTTTAAATAAGTTGGGAATCCTTTTTTCTAAAATTATGTTTTTTTGTTTTTCTCAGTTGTATTACTATTTCAACTAATTTCTTTGTTCTTTTTTTTTGTAGTGTGAAATATCTCAACAGTATGTTTCTGGAGATTTACGTACTTTAAGAAGAAACACGAGGGTATTGAACCCGGAATCGACGAAGAAAAGGTCCAGAGGACCAGAGGTTGTGATGGTAGTGCAACCAACACAACACTCAAGACCCCGAACCTGCTGCTGACATTACAAGATGTCATTACAACTATATAGTTATAAGTTTAGTTAATTAAGTTAGTTAAGCTAAATTACACACACACACACATATACAAACACTCACTTACTCATACGCACACGCGCTCAAACATATACACAAATTTTGTGAGATAGTTGATCTGCACAAAATTATCATAACGGATCTTCACATTCCCCCCGCAAAGCAAGCCTGGAGTAAGTGTCGCAGCGTCATGCAAGATTATATGGCATATATGAAGATAAATACAGTGCAACTTGGATAATTCGAAGTTGAAGGAACAACTCAAAAAATTCGAATTATCCAAAACTTCGAATTAAAAAAGTTACATCTTTTAACTTAATTTCAGGTCCACTCAATATTTGAAATATTTTCTGTCAATGAGTAAAAAACTTAAAAAAACGTTAAAGTCTTGTACTTAACGCTTGGTTTACTCAAAGACATGGTGAATATAGCGAAACTCTCGTAACAACAAACACACCGTAATGTTAATTTTTAACGACCAAAGGTCAAAAAGTTGTTATGGTAAGAAAGTTTTTACAAAGAACTTCGAATAAAAGAAGTCGAACTTCTTATTATCCAAGTTTTTTTAACATTAAGTTAATAGGAAGTTCAAGGGACTAAGAGAAATCTTCGAATTAACCACGATTTCGAATTAGAAACGTTCGTTTTATTCAAGTTGCACTGTATATAGCTTTAAGTTTGCCTAACGAAGTTGGTTAAATTAATTTACGATGGATCGTAAATTGAATTGATGGCCTCGGATAACAGCCAAAAAAAAACAAATCAAGCTTACAATACGAAAAATTAAGTGCTCAATAGCCTTAACGGGTCGTAATTCTTATCTTCCAACAGAAACTATGTTCTCTCTGTATAAATGCATTATCAAACCAATTTGGACCTAAGGCGTCTTTTGGATGCATGTAAATAATGCAACATTAAAATCGTATAAAGGCGCCAATCCAAAGTGTTAAGAACACTCGTTGACATAACTAGACTAATGCATATCCAACGTTGAAAATGAAATTTACAAAAGAACCACAACATATCTTAACTACATTCCTGAACATCTTAATGAAGAAATAAATAATTTAAATATTCCCTAAACAGAAGAACATAGATTCTATAGAAGAACTGTTACAGATGTACAATAGTTATTTAAACTATTTTTCTCCGTCGGTAGGCACTGGAATACTTTTCTTCTCACCTACAAATTAATCAGAAAATTTACTAATTGCTTTAAAACACAATTTTTTAAATTATTACTTAAAAAAAACCTTGCACTTGCACACGCACTAACACACGCTTACACAAACAAACCACATTTTCAGATATTAAAAAAACAATTAATTTTAAGAACTGAATTACCTAATTAAAATATAAGATTTCTTCTAATGTCGTTATTCCGAATAAGGTTTTTCTCATTTCTGGTAACACAACGGCAGATATCAATTATAAATTTAAAAAAAAAAAAAGAAGCTTTAACTTTTACACTATTTAAAAAACAATAATTATTCACCTTGTTTATAATTAGAAAAGAACTTTAATCTTGAACTAATAGAAAATTAGAAGAAATCTAGTAGTTTTTATGAATGGAGGGTGTCCTCGAACTATACACACAGGAAAACTTTATATAGACAAATGTTATAACGCTTAATTTACGTTGGTCTAATTTAGTTTGTTATTATTAATTTAAAAATTGTAAGAACAAAAACCTATTACTTTCTTAATCTGCATTGAACTAATTATAATTATAATAATAATTATTACGTGAAACAGTTGTTTTAAATTGAATTTTGTCAGAATAACGCCTTAGGAAATAGTTTGATTTATTGGATAGTTTTTGATGATTTAAGAGAACCAAACAATGTAGCTTGGAAATAATAGCTTTTTCTCTTCACGTGGGCTTGCACCAAGATATCGAACGTGCAATACCATAACTTTTATTTTTATTGTCTTATTGTGTTTTTTAAAGTTGTAATTTTTTAGTAAAAGTTTGTGTAATATGGTTTAAAATATTTGTCATAATAATATGTTTTAATGTTAAATTTACTTATATTTGGTTTCCGCTAGATGGAATACTAGTTGTACGATAAGAAAATAACTTATTATTTTTTTAATTTGTTATGGATATGCAGATAAATTTTTAAAATTAGTTTTGGGAAAATAACACTATAGAAAATTTAATTTATTTAAAAATTGTTTATACAAGTGATCTAAAAAAAATAGGTTTCTTTCTTCCGGTGGGATCTTCATTGAAAAATCTAATGTGTAATATAAATATGATTTTTGTCCCACAGGTTATTATATTTTAATTGATTAAATTGTATTTTTTTAAAATATAAAGTTTAGTCTACTTTAAAATATCTTTAATAACGAGGAATTTGTTTTAATGTTAAATTTATTTAATTTAATTTTCTTATTAATTAAAAAATTAGTGTATTTATATTTCCAAATGAAAAAAACCTATTATTTTCTCTGTTTGCTTGGATGTGCAGCAGTTTTTTATAAATTGTTTTTGGAAAAAATCTTAATTTAATTTTTTGATAATATTGTTCGTTCAAAAGGTATTTCTCTTCAGTTGGACTTGCACCAAGATATCGCACGTGCAATACAAAAACTTTTATTTTTGTTGTCTTATAGTGTTTTTTAAAGTTGTAATTTTTTAGTAAAAGTTTATGTAATATAGTTTAAAATATTTGTATTAATAATATGTTTTAATGTTAAATTTACTTATATTTGGTTTCCGCTTGATGGAATACTAGTTGTACAATAAGAAAATAACTTATTATTTTTTTAATTTGTTATGGATATGCAAATAAGTTTTTAAATTAATTTTTGGAAAATTAGCACGTTAGAAAATTTAATTTATTTGGAAATTGTTTATTCAAGTGATCTAAAAAAAAGAAAAGAAGAGATTCAAAAAATAATAGGTTTCTTTCTTCTGGTGGGATCGTCATTCAAAAATCTAATGTAATAGGAATACGATATTTGTCCTACAGGTTATTATGTTTTAATTGATTAAATTGTATTTATTTTGAAATAAAAAGTTTAGTCTACTTTAAAATATCTTTAATAACGAGGAATTTGTTTTAATGTTAAATTTAATTAATTTTTATGTTCTAATTAATTAAAAAATTAGTGTATTTATATTTCCAAATGAAAAAAAACCTATTATTTTCTCTGTTTGCCTGGATGTGCAGCAGTTTTTTTAAAATTGTTTTTGAAAAAAATCTTAATATTATTTTTTGATAATATTGTTCGTTCAAAAGATTTAAATTAAATTAAAAGCGGATACAGAATGTTCATCACAAACACCTTCGTTATTCATAACCCATCATATTATATTTTGTTAAATTGCAATATTTTAATACAAATGTATGTAACCATGCTTTATGGTATTTTTAATAATTTATCATTTCTTTAATCTCATAGTTATTTACATGGCGAAATTAAAATTGATAACATTGGCATTTTTTAAACTCAAAATTAAAATACAGAACAAATACAAATGATATTAAGTAATTGGAGTCAAATAAATCGTACAAGTAGAAAAGTTTGCCTATAGGGTAAGTACATTATGTATACCAATATAAGTGTTAAATAAGTTTATTTCTAAATAAATACATTGTTAAATTTAAATGTGACTAAAAATACCCACAACCTTTTCTCTAGTCGGTATTGCAGTTTTCTTACCTTATGGTAAGGTAGGTTGCTGGATCCCCAAAAGGTATTGTACAGAAGCGCTATCTACGTATTAATTGTTGGAAACACAAAGCTCAAGCGACGAGGTGAGCAATTAGAAACCGCTACACTTATTATTTTTAAATTCCAGAATTATCAATATTCATTAAATAAAAAGTAATTTTGGGGCTTTTGAGGTTTTATTAATAGTGTCCCAAATTGAGTAGGCTAACACTGATATCTTTCTTATTAGTGGAGATAGAAGTTTGGTTAAATGGGTAATGTTTTGCAATTTAGCTGCCGATTCTGTTTGCGTTAAAAAAATTTTAAAATTCTGAATAGTTTCCAAGTAATCGTAAAAAAAACTGAAAATCGTTGTTTTCTTTAATGTCAAATAACTTTGTAATTATAAAATTTACAAAAAAAGTTTAATATAAAAGTTATTAGATTTCATAAAATACAAATAGAAATTAAGCTAAAATTATATTTAAAATGACCGCTTCCAAGATATTGATACGAACTTTCTTATTTTAAATGGACGCCTAATTGGATTTTCACATAGTTAAATAGCATTTTTTTTTCTTTTTTCAACCATGTATAACAACCCATATTTAAATAAAACATTATTAACAATATTAATTTTTTTTATTTTAAATCAAGTAGCACATGAATTATCAAAGAACAATAAAACAGCATAACACAAGCCAACGTCTTATTTCAAATTATTTTTTGACTGATATGTTTTTTGACTAATAATAATTATTACCTTATAAATAATTCAAAATGGCAAAGTTTTTAACTGAGCAGTATGATATGTTTTGTACCTACATTAAATGTTACAAAAGCTCCTGCGTTGCTGCATAAATATACTTTTAACAGTTTTCCAGAAAAAAAAATGATGAAGGTCATCTTCCACATTATGTCAATTTGGTTACTGTAAACATCCATACTTCTGCATATTCATATTCAATCTTTTAAAAATTTTAAAGTTAAAAACTTTGCCATTTTAAATTATTTATAAGGTAATAATTAAACTGGCACACAAAAAAAGAAAAGTGGTTAGTACTTTTGACCAGACCCACCTAGAGTTATGTATTTCGATGCCCTGAAACCGAATTTGAGGTCAGTTTACCCGATATACCTCTAAAATTTTGAGTAAATTGCAAAAAACTACAATTTTTAGCCAATTGAAGCAGTTTTTTGCAATTTACTTAAAATTTTCGGGGTGTACGGGCCAAACAGACTTCGGATTCGGATTCAGGGCATCGAAATATATAACCCTAGGTGGGTCTGGTCAAAAGTACTGACCATTTTTTTTTTTGTGTGCTCGTTATATTTTTGGCTATGTTCTACTAATTTTTTACTATTTTTTACGATTTTGGATAAATATATGAATGATCGAGATTAAGAGATTCTGAATTTGGATTCCTCTTATCAACATATACATATAAGGAAGATTTGATCTAGTTTAATCAAGTTTTCTTCATTTTCATAACAGCAATTTTTAGTGGTTTTTTGCAATTTACTCAAAATTTTAGAGCTATATTCGGCAAACCGATCTCAAATTCGGATTCAGGGCATCGAAATACATAACCCTAGGTGGGTCTGGTCAAAAGTACTGACCACTTTTATTTTTTTGTGTTCCAGTGTTATTATTATTTAAAAAACTTAGAATATCAGTCAAAAAATAAATATAATGACGTTGGTTTGTATTATGCTGTTTTATTGTTCATTGATAATTCATGGCTACTGGATTTAAAACAGATAAATTTAATATTGTTAATAATTTTTTATTTAAATATGGGTTGTTATACATGGTCGAAAAGAGAAAAAAATGCTATTTAACTATGTAAAAATCCAATATGGCGTCCATTAAAAAGAAAAAAGTTGGTATCAATATCTTGAATGCCGCCATTTTAAATTTAATTTTGACTTAATTTCTATCTATATTTTATAAAACCTAGTACCTTTTATATTAAACTTTTTTTTGTAAATTTTATAATTACAAAGTTATTTGACATTAAAGAAAATAACGATTTTCAGTTTTTTTACGGTTACTTCGGAACTATTTGGAATTTTAATTTTTTTTTAACGGAATCTGAATCGGCACCTAAAACTGTAAAACATTGCCCATTTAACCAAACTTCTATCTTCACTAGTAAGAAAGATACCCATGTTAGCCTACTCAATTTGGGACGCCCTGTATATATATTAATAAAACCTTAAAAAACACCAAAATTACATTTTATTTAATGAATATTGATAATTCTGGAATTTAAAAATAATAGGTGTAGCGGTTTCTAATTGCGCACCTCGTCGCTTGAGCTTTGTGTTTCCAACAATTAATACGTAGATAGCGCTTCTGTACAATACCTTTTGGGGATCCAGAAACCTACTTTACCATAGAGTAAGGAAACTACAATACCGACTTTTTTCCGTATGAGATGCCGAAATTAAAGCTATCTATTTAACCAAATACGTAGTTCGAAAGTAATTATAATAATCATAGTCACCGCCCAGGTTTCGCAGAAGTCGGTAATGTAGTTTCCTTACCCAATGGTAAAGTAGGTTGCTGGATCTCCAAAAGACATTGTGGAGAAGCGCTATCTACGTAGTAATAGTTAGAAATACAAACCTCAAGCGACGAAGCGAAAACTAAAAATTGATATCGATAATTTAACAAAAAACGTTATTTATGGTCGTCTCGTTCGGCGCTCCTCTTATACACTTGTTCCATACCACTATATATAATGAAGTATTATTACTTCTAATGAAATAAAATGCAAATTAATTGTTTTTTAGTTGTATTTAATGAATTATAATATATTTAAACATACAGAAAATTACAAATACATATACGCACATAGATAAATATAGACATTAGGCTGATTAAAAAAAATAGACTATTTTTTTCTTCAAAATCCCCGTTAGAAACCTTCAGGAATAGTGTAAAAGACGCCTGTAAAAAGCAGAGCCCTTAATATTACCATTAAAGGTCGCGCATCGCGAATTTCTATTTTGCATTTCAATAACACAAATTTTTTTTTTAGCTATTGTAATTTTTGACTCTTGAAAGGCTCATTGAAGAGCCAAGACATTTTAGAAGGAGTAGGATTATCGAAAATTTACAAAAGACCTATTTTGTAAAACGTCAAATTCGCTACAAGAATATGTTATAGTGTTAGCTGTCCAATAAGCCGTTCGAGAGTTAAAAAATTTCAAAATAAAAAAAAAAATCCCGTGTTATTTAAATGGAAAATAGAAATTCGCCATGTGCGACCTTTTAATATTAATATTAAAGGCTCTGATTTTCACAGGCGTCTTTTTACACCGTCCCGGAAGTTTTCAAGTGGGGACTTCGAAGAAAAAAAAATAGTTGTTTTTTTTGAATCATCCTAATATACATTAGGGTGGTCGTTAAAAATTAAATTTCTTCCGACACCCCAAAAAACCTTCCTTTTAATGAAAACATACGGGGGAATTTTTTTAACAAAAATAACTCCTGCCTCAAGACAATATAAGTTCATTTTCTTAAAGTATACAGGTTTGAGAAAAAGTTATAGGAACAATTTTGTAGGAAATTCAATTCTCTATAAAAAAGGTCCTTTTCATTTTCTTCATGAAATTCATATTTATGGAGATATTCTCAATAATAAATTCATTAAATTCATATAGTCAACATTTTAAAGCTTACAAACGTCATTTTTTCCGAAATTAAAAATTTTGTAACAACTAGAATTTATTACAGTATTTACAAAATTATATATATTTAAGAAAGAATGACGTTTGAGGGTCTTAAAATGTTGACTATACGATGTTAATCAATTTATTATTGAGAATATCACTATAAATATGAATTTCATGAAGAAAATAGAAAAGACCTTTTTTGTAGAGAATTGAATTTCTCACAAAACACTACTATAACTTTTTCTCAAATCCGTATACTTTAAGAGATACTTATAAAAAACTACAATTTTATCAAAAAATGAACTTTGATTGTCTTGAGGCACGTGTTATTTTTGTTAAAAAACTTCGCCCGTATTTTTTCATTAAAAGGAAGGTTTTTTTGGGGCGTCGGAAGAAATTTAATTTTTAACGACCACCCTAATATACATACATATAAAAATTATAATAATAGATACATAACCCTAACAGCACATAATATTGCAGGAATATTGCTGGAATATTTCAATGTTGTTTAATATTTGCAATATTGCTGGAATATTATTGTAATATTACAATGAAATATTGCAAAGACATATTCAAATAATATTCCTGCAATATTTAAAAATAGTATTTTCTTGGTTAAACAAAATCTCGAAAATTCACAAATAATAAAAAGAATCATCAACTTTTGCGAATAATAGTAAATTATGAAAAAAATTAAATTTAAACAGAAATAGGTAGATTTGAAAACATTTATGGTCCAAGGAATTTATTTTATTTTTATAAAAAACTTTTTTCTACATAAATTTTTAGAAATATTTACCTACCGGATAGTTAAAAATATTACAACAAAACTATTCTTATGTATTACAATTTAATTAATGGGTCCTGTGTATAATAAAAATTGTCTAAATTTTTATTTATCATTCAGTTTTGGATTTAAATACTGATACTGATAGTACTGCGAAAAAAATTAAAAAAACTCAAGAATATGGTCCAACCTTCTCCAATGCACATGAGACGCGAAGTAATGCATTGAGTACAACAGGTAAGACATAAGACAATAACTTTGTTATATTGAAAGTAGACTTACAGTAATGGAATCTAAAATATTGGATAAGTCAGCAACAGTGGAGGAAGCATGGAGTAATGAAGACGACGACGATGATATGCTTCCTCTACATACCACAGAAAACTTGGAATTGTTTGAAAGAAAATTAAAAAATAGAGAATTCTATTTGAAAATGGTAAGACAGAAATTTAATATTTACTTCCAAACAAGTAATTTATTTATTTAAGTTTTCAAAAAGAATTTATAGATTTTGGGAAGGAACATACATACGTATAAGTTATATTTTAATGACATTTATTACAGATTCAGTATTTAAAGAAAACTGGCGGGGTTAGACAGACAATAATTGTGGGCTCCATAATGAAAAATTAATATCTAATAAGCTGGCAACAAATTTTAGTTGGACGGGAAGAAAGGGGAAAAAAGCCCTCAATGAATTCTTTTTAACTACAAAATTAATTAAGCGTAAGTATATTTTGCGAGACAATATTAATTTTTATACCACTATAGGGGTAAACAGTGATTGGCCCTTTTATTAAACAACATAGTTATTGGTCATATAAATATAGTAATTGACTAGTGAATTTACAGTGATCGGCCAATATTTTCTAATTAAAATAAGATATAGTAAATTAACAAAAAAAACGAACCATTTATTAGAAATTATATATTAGGAAATATAGATTTATTATTAAATAATTTTTTAAATATGGCCAATCATTGTCGACTGGCCAACAACTGTACTGTTTACCCTATTTGCCGAACAAACCTAAATTATATTTATTTTTTAGAAACTGTGGTAATAGTTCTGCCGAGCACTACAGAGGCAGATGTTGTAGAAGCTGCTAGTGCTTGGCTAGCCCAGGCAGCTACACGTATAAAACGAGAGGATTTAAACAAACAAAATTAAAAATTTCGATGTTTAAATATAATAAAAAGTATTAAAATATAATGTTTTTTATTTATGTAAAATGTCAACAAATACAATTCGGGTTAATAATGCTAACAAAGCATTCAAATAATTTTAAAAACCTGTAGTTTTTACCGAATCCTTTAAAAACGAGAAATATTACAATTTAGACATAAGATTTAAAAATGGTATTTATAAGTACCTACCTATAGAGAAAAATGAAGTTTTATATGTATATATGGTAGTAAAGTAATAATTTACGTTCTAATCAAGTATATAATATTTTAAAACTTAGTATTCGAGAAGCCTTCGTAGCTTAGTGGAGAAGCGTGCCAACTCTCAACGCAAAGGTATCGAGTTCAAACCCCCACATAGAACTTAATGCTTTCCTGATTTCAGAATTTATCAACACCAGCAAAAACCTTGTCAACCGCAACGCCGCACGCAGCCCCCGTTTCCATTCTCAAAATCTCTACTTCCCTTCTGGCCCTACACCCGCAACCATTACTAATAAAAAGAAATTCACATACATTTTTGCAATTTTTTTTAAATCCACAACATTTTTGAAATATTACTGCAACATTTCAGCAATATTACTGCAACATTGCAGCAATATTGTTGCAATGTTTCATAATATTGCATAATATTATGAAACATTTCATAATGTTCCTGCAATATTCCTGCAATTACCCTGCACGGACATAGGAATATTGCAGCAACATTGCGAGAATATTTCAAGTAATATTCCGAACATTGCAAAATAATATTCCAGCAATATTCCTGCAATATTATGTGCTGTTAGGGAAACGTAAGGGTTTTACAATTTAAAATAAACAATATTAAACAAGCATGAAATAACAAATTTATTACAAACAAATATAAAACAATTAACAATTAATAGAGACAAATAGTTAATTGAAAATATAATTAATAGAAATGGCATACTTGAGGCACAACGATGTTGACAACAACTGATCAAACTACATTTTAAGGTTGACCCGTAAAAAATCCAAAAGGAAAGTGAGCGTATAGTAGGAATTTAAAAAATGGTTTAAAAACTGCTAAATATCCACATCCGTCATGTTTTCCTCGCCTGCATGTTACCAAAGTCCGTATGTTGTCCGTTTTTTTATATAAGTTACATTCCCCCGATATCTTTTAAAACCACCCCTCTTGATCTGGCCTGGCTCTGGATGTCCACTCCCACCGGAGCTGCAAAGGAAAAGAAGGCAATCACCCATAAAGCAAAGATAACACTGGCACACAAAAAAAGAAAAGTGGTCAATACTTTTGACCAGACCCACCTAGGGTTATGCATTTCGATGCCCTGAATCCAAATTTGAGGTCGGTTTACCCAATATACCTCTAAAATTTTGAGTAAATTGCAAAAAACTACAATTTTTAGCCAATTGAAGCAGTTTTTTGCAATTTACTCAACATTTTGGGGGTGTACGGGCCAAACAGACTTCGGATTTGGATTTAGCGCATCGAAATACATAACCCTAGGTGGGTCTGTTCAAAAGTACTGACCACTTTTCTTTTTTTGTGTGCTCGTGATATTGTTGGCTATGTTCTATTTTTTTACTATTTTTTACGATTTTGGAAAAATTTATGAATGATCGAGATTAAGAGATTCCGAATTTGGATTCATCTCATCAAAATATACATATAAGGAAGATTTGATCTAGTTTAATCAAATTTTCTTCATTTTCATAACTGCAATTTTTAGTGGTTTTTTGCAATTTACTCAAAATTTTAAAGGTATATTGGGTAAACCGACCTCAAATTCGGATTCAGGGCATCGAAATACATAACCCTAGTACTGACCACTTTTTTTTTTGTGTGCCAGTGTAATTATCTTCTGTCCCCTTGAGTAGAAAAGAAGACACCAAGATGGCGGCATTAAATTAATTAGATCCAATTAATTTAATCCGCGGTTTGATTAAACCGCGATTTCGCAATTTGATTAATCCGCGATTTTGCGATTTGATTAAACCGCGATTTTGCGATTTGATTAATCCGCAATTTCGCGATTTGATTAATCCGCGATTTCGCAATTTGATTAAATCGTGATTTCACGATTTGATCGCGATTTCGCGATTTGATTAATCGGCGATTCCGCGATCTGATTAAACCGCGACTTCGCGAATTAATTAAATCGAGATGTCTCAATTTAATTAACCCGCGGATTTCGCGATTTAATCGTTTGGTGATGATTGTTGACGTCATGGCAGATGTTGGTTGCAGAATCTGAAACAGAAAAGTTTAGCTTTTTTGAGGATTCGAACACCCCAGGCCTTTCGGTTGCAAAGCGGCGCCCTTCACCATTAGGCTACGGAGGCATGCTGGAATGAATGATTAAAAGCTTGTATACTTACTACGATTGTGACTCATACAGTCGTACTATAAGAAAAGGTATTTTCTAATGGGGAGCAAGGTGTTTTTTTGCAGGTTGTAACCTGTAGAGGACGACGGTTGTTATCTTTGTATGTTACCACTGGCGTAGCGAGGGGGGGGGGGCATAGCCCCGGGCGGCATACGAAAAGGGGCGGCGGCAAGCGCACATTAAAAAAAATCAAAAAATATTTCAAATTCAAAATCGCGCCCGCGCTGATACGAGACAAGCAGGACCGCGCGGGCATGGCAGGGAGGCGCAGGGAGGGACGTGACCGAGTGAAGACGAGTGCTGCCGAAGTGCTAGCAAGCGACACGAAAGCGAAAGAGAGTTAGTCAATTAAACAAAATAGTAACACGATCCGAGCGCAAAAATATGCTGTTTTAAGGCCTGCAGTGATATTGAGCGTGGACGAACTTAACTTAGATCAAGCTCCTCAAGACATTAATAAAGAAAAATTCCAACTTGAGCACGTACGTTTACGAGCATTCGTAGCTGCAACAGACCTTGACTGTAAAAAAGAGCTCATTAAGTCCGGGTCTCTGGGTTTATTAAAATATATTATTGAGTCCAAACTTGAAGATGGCTTACCAAACATTGTCATAATGTTGACAATTTTTTTAACATCAGCCATCAGTAATGCCAGTTGCGAGAGAAGCTTCTCTAAACTAAAGTTAATCAAAAATTATTTTAGATCGACTATGTCCACGTCGAGGCTACCAAATTTAGCTATTTTGACAATGGAACATGACATACATATTGATATTGATAATTGTATAAAAGATTTTGCTATGAAAAAAACGCGAAAAGTACATTTTTAATAATAAAAAAATTTAATGCTGGTTTATTTGACTTTTATTAATTTTTTTCACTAATAATTAAAATAGAGAGGGCGGCGAATTTCCGGTCGGCCCCGGGCGGCGAAAAGCCACGCTACGCCACTGTATGTTACATCCAATAGTCACTCCTAAAAAAGGTTGATAAAAAGTATTTTTAAGTCACCACCCGCATACTACACTGCAAATCCAAGTGTGTTAATAAGTGTATTATTTCAATGTGCCAAAACGTGTAAGCTCACTGCATTAATACATCTAAACGTGTAAATGAAATTATACGCATTGAAATAACACTCTTCAAAAACGTAACGTGTAGTTTCAACACACATAATGCATTATTTTACACGTTTTATCTGTGTAATTAAATAATGCATGTTTTTTATGTGTTAAATCTATAATACACTTCACTTCATGCACAAAAGTGTATTAAAACTACACGTTTTGTTACAATTACACGTTTCTACGTGTATTAGCTGTATTTAATATATTTATAGTTATATGCATTCCATCTAATACAAATCATTTTATTAACAGGATTATTACCACTCAATAAAATAGAAAAAAAAACAGTAAATGAAAAGCTTTCATAAAAATAAATCTATTTATTTTGAACTTTAAAGTATTATAAAATTTCAAACTCTGTTCGTTGGTGATTGATTAAAGGAATATGTATATGTATTGTTCATAGCAATAATAAAAATAATAAAAATAACTAAATTAAAATCATTTAGATATGTAATAATTATTTGCTATTATAATTTGTAATTTTGTTATTTTATCATTTGTTATCCAATAGTTAGGGGGAAAGTGGCATGAAACAGCCAGTTTTAAAGAAAGGGATAAATAATATAGAAGGACATAAATAAATCAATTTTTTTTTAAATCTGTAATTGTTCATGCATTTATGTACGTAATGTCATAAAACATTTTTCAAAATTAACGATATTTTTCGACTTCTAATCATTTATAAAAAAAATAAAATTTGGCTTTTTCATAACCTATAGGTATTGAAACAGCCAACCCAAGTTTTAAAAAAGCCATGTTCTTATTACAAGATTAAAACTGCACATAACGAAGATATTATTTAATAATAATCTTAAGCTATAATTTTAGATCTTATATAATTATAAAACGTTTTAAATAACGCAAACTTTCGATAAAATATTGACTTACATAAATCTAAGAAACTGTCAAAAAATTTGACGTTTTAGATCAATCATTGAAAAAACTTAAAAACGTTTTTAGCAAAAATAATGCAATTTCCCTTTTACGCCACAGGATTTATATGCCCAACCATTACAATTTTGCATCGGTACCACTCTTGATTGCTGTTACTCCAATTATTATTGCATTTGCATTATTGCATTGTATGTATTTATAATTTATAATTGCACCCATTCAAAAGTCGTTGCTTTATTAAAAAGCGACATTGGCTATATTATAAAGTGTGCTTATAAAAAGAGATAAAAATGTATTGAATTACTTCAGTGGTTATTATTTTAGCCCACTCACACCTAAAAATACAAAAAGGCGGTAAAATTTGTAGTTATCGTTCAGAATCAGAGTCCATTGCTTTTGTAGTGGATGCAGATTTGTATTTGTAGTGTATAATTTTTTTTGTCATTTAAGTGAAATATTTTTATTTTACGAAAATGCCAAAAACGCGGATTGCATTGAGTCAGAAGCGTAAATTAAGCAACCATAAAAATTCTTCGTTTGCCAAAAGGCAAGCACTTAATCGAAGTAAAGTACTAACCAACCTCCAACGGTTTGTTTATAAGAGTATTTATTTTCTTATAATTTATAGTTGTTTTTTTAAATAGTGTTGGCGCAAATCAAAATGGAATTACGACTATAGACACTAATTTTTATTTAACACTTTCCTCTTCATAATCGTCGCAATGGTTGCATGTGTAGATGCTTGCACATATATTTGCGCACTTCAAAAAAACTGGCCGCTTCCAAATATTGCATTTGATGTTGTTAACAGCGTTCAATTTGTTTGGCAACACCTTTATACTAATGATGTTTTTGCTTTGCAACCCTTGGGTAGTGGTAATATGCTGTGTCTCACACCCGAACAATGACGACATTTTGAGAATTTAAAAAAAAATTGTTTTCCAATCACATATTGGCCTACTCCAATATTGGATCGTAAAATATAAGAAAAACACTAAATGCTATACATTACACTTTTCTGTTTCAATTGATTTAATGAAAAAAATAACATTTTGAAAAAAATCAAAAACGTTTTTAACCTGCAATTTTACATACGATGTTTGCAGTTGATATAAGCAATGCGTCGATTCATTTCAGTGTTAGTACAAAAACTGACTGATGACCAAAGAAGTACTTGACAGTAATCAGATCGGCCATATTGACATTGCATAATGAAAATAATTGACTGTCTCATATCTGGAGCCTGTCTCATACGCGGGAACACTCCCCTACTAAATGATTTCACACTCTTTGAAAAGCATATGGAGGTGACGCTGTGTTGCTACTTACCGGACAATTAAAATGTATTTTTCTCAATTTTTTTTAGATTTAGGACATATTTTATATAAAATTTTAGTGTTTAGATTAGTGATAAATATCACCCTGTTAAGTTTTAGTACCTTTTCGTGTAACATCCTGTATAATATAATACCTATTGTACACACCAATATCAAAAATTGCATCTTTGTTACATCCATAATAATTGTGTAAATATGTATATTTAACATTTTATAAAAAAAAGTGAATTGCATAACAGAAAATACGTTTATATTTTTATATTTATACTCTGTAATGTAATTTATTTCCTATATAATATAGCGTTTTACAAGAAAAACTAGAAGTGGAAAGAAGAGCAACAATTATTAAAGGCTATAGAATTGTGGATTTAGAATACGTTTTAAATTGGTCAATGTCCCTTCAACAACACCACACCAAGATTTGTACCGGCGGGACAATTTATTTGCAAAAGGAAGAACGACATGGAATGGGACTTAACACGTGCCTCATATTTGGATGTACAATTTGTACACAAATTTTCAAAAAATATACTTGTGATGCAAACGAAAAATCCAATATAAATTATGGATTTGTATGGGGCACACTTTCCACTGGAAGTACCTTTGGACACACTCAGGAGCTGTTGTCCGTGATGGATATTCCACCAATGACAAAGCATACTTTTTTGAATATCGAAAAAGAACTTGGCCAAGTAATAGAAATATTGTCTATTTTTTAATTAACAATAATATTAAATTAATAATGAAGGTTTGGAAAGACACTCTCAGTGAAGAAATTCAAAAAGCTGGAATCGAAGAAAGAAATATTGCTATGGAAAAAGGTCAAGTTGATGAAGACGGAGTACCATACATTGACGTATATGTTGATGGTGGATGGAGTAAAAGATCCTATGGCCACTCATATGTGGCCAATTCAGGAGTTGTATGTACAGCAAAGAGTAATTTTGTTTTACTATTTATTTATTGATTTTTTTTAGGCTGTAATTATAGGCCGCGAAACCAAAAAAGTTTTGTTTGTTGGTGTTAGAAATAAATATTGCTGCATATGTGCACGTGCAGCAAACAAGAAAAGCACACCAAATCCACATGTCTGTTTTAAGAACTGGGGTGGCAGTTCTTCTGCAATGGAAGCAGATATTATTGTGGAAGGTTTTTGTAAATCTATTGAAATGCACCAGTTGCGTTACAAAACCTTTATTGCCGATGGCGATTCCAGCGCTTACCGCAACATAATCGAACGCGTGCCTTATGGAACATCAGTTACTAAAATCGAGTGCGTAAACCATGTTATAAAAATTTTGGAAAAGCACTTAGAAGATTGAAAACTGAAAAAAATATGTGTCCCTTAATAAAAAAGACATTGACAGAAAAATCAATCAAGAAGCTGGAAGATCAATGTCACAAAGCCATAAACCACAATTCAACCTCCAATAACCTCGATGATTTAAGAGAAGATCTCATAAATGGTCCCCGCCACGTTTTTGGAGATCATAAAAAATGCAAAGAATACTACTGTTCTTCTACTGGTGTTGTTGATTCTTCTACACAACTATTAGAAGGAAAAGGCCTTTTTATTCACTTAAATGGAGCATTGGATTTAGTTTTAAAAAAGTCGCCCCGATTACTTCAAAATGAAACAAATAATACAGCCGAACTGTTTATGGCCATCTTAGCAAGATTTACTGCAGGAAAACGTCTAAATCTAATTCAAAGGAATTCTTTTGATGTTAGGTCACAGTTGACAGGACTTAGATACAATAAAGGTTAGTGAAACGAAAACAAGTCTTACGTTTGCTATAACTTTGTAATTTTGTATTATAGGATTAGAGTGGCATTATGAAGCATGGAAGAAAACCATGGATAGAAGCCCAGGGACACATTTCAAAACATTTATGGCCGCTGAACACAGGGCCCAACTACAACGCAAAAATTATGTTCCAAAAAAATTATTTTCCCGTACCGTCAAAGCAACTCCAACTATTAATAAGGATTATGGACCATCAGCAGCACAACCAGACATAACCCTAGAAGAAGAATTGTTTTTAAAACAAACAAAATTGCAGCAACTACAAGTACTTTACTACAAACAGCAATATATTTGACGCAAATTTTATTTGAATCCTGAAATTTTAGATTACCAAGGATATGAGGAATGCAATTGCCAAAGAAACCATTGGCCAATTCGAAAATGTAGTTTACCGCAAATACAAAGAAAATCGTCTAACAGCTTCAGTCTTTGGCGAGGTTGTGAGACGCGAAGATACTACACCTTGTCACAATCTCGTCAAGAAGATTTTAAAAGGTTGTACATTTCAAAATGATGCTACTTCATTTGGTATTAGAAAAGAAGCAATGGTACGGGAAAAGTTTGCATCTCAGTACAACCTTAAAATTAAACAATGCGGTTTATACATCGATTTAGAACGTGGCTACCTGGCTGCGTCACCAGATGGTAAGTTTCAAACATTGACATTTTTTGAACAAATATTTATACGCTCTCTTTTAATTAGGTATTACTGAAAACGAAGATGCTATTATAGAAATTAAGTGTCTAAAATCTGTGGCCGATAAAGGAATTTCATTAGAAGATGCCGCACAAAAGGCAACATTTGTGTACGAAAAGAAAAGATGGAAAACTTCATTTAAAGAAGACCCATCACTACTATTACCAGGTACCTATTGGGATTAACTATGATAGTACTATTTTGGATTTACTAATTTTTATTTTAATCTTATTTTATTCATTAGGTGCAAGGACAACTCAATATTACAGAATGCAGTAAATGCTATTTTGTAGTCTATTCTGGAGAACAAAATAATCTATTTGTTGAGGAAATTAATAAAGATGGCGACTTTTGGTATAATGTAATGGTTCCCAGATTAGAAATGTTTTACCAAGAATGTGGTTTGAGAGAAATAATCCACAACAGAATAGGTGCAGGCCTACCTTGTTCTGATCCAGAATACATTCTACAGGCTATTCAGAAAAAGAATGAAAAAAAATTAATAGTAAGTTAATGTACTTACTTAGATTTTATTTTGTATAGGTATCCATTTTCTTATGTATATGCATTGTTTTAGATAAAAGAATAGTCAATTTCTAATGCCTTGGTATTCTTAGTACAAAAGAATATTATTGAAAATTTTTTTTGAAAACATCAAGATCAGTTTACCGAGTATAGGCGGTATAACCTTAGCAAAAAGTGTGAGAGGAAATGCTTACATACGTACACAAAGACTATGGTGAAATTTCAAACATCATATGCAAGAGAAAGAAAAACTACCGCATCGAATAATTTTTATCCCAAGTAATAGCAACAACTTTTACAAACCACTCTACAGAAGAAAATTGAGAAGAAGAAAAAAGATAATTTAAATTATTCCTACTAATATTTTTGAAATAAATTTTTATAAATCATCAAGATTATTTTACGAAGCTTTTGGATTAAGAATATACCGCCCACGTTTTGGAAATTGTTTTCATCAAGAACTAATTTGTATTATTTTGAATTTGAATACGTCTAGGTATGTTTAGATCTGATCAGGTTTTATCATATAAAACTATTTTTTTATGAAATATAGTGATTTACGTCTGTGATGGTTTTGCCAGAAGATCAACAAAACAAGAATGAATATTCCAAATTGCAAATACCATCTGTATTGCAAGTTTAGACGTATAGCATTCCCTTTCATCTTAAAAGAAGAGCTGCATTGCCGTATTTAGGTAAACTTTTTTAAAATCAAATCTGTTTTAGGTTGTCGTATCCTATGTGCTCCAACTGCATTGAATTGCTCCGTAGATCATACGCATCATCTCTGACAAATAGGTATAATGCGAATATTATAACATTTTTCAATTTTAGCAGAACCTTCATCATTTTCATTTTAAAATCTTTAAAATCACAAAGAAAGGAGCAGCCTAGGATTATAAATAATTTTGCATTGCATTTTTTATTTTTAGCAGGATTTGTAAATATTATAAGTTTGTTAATTTTTTTATTTAAACAATTTGTATCTTTTTATTATATTTAAACATTAATTGTTAAAACTTGTTTCCAAATAAAACTGTAAATTTTGTATTAAAATTATTATACGTTTGTAATAAAATGTTATTCATTTATAAAGTTTATATTTTGTTCTTATTAATAAAAATTGTAGCTTCGGTGTTGCTACAGTGCTACTACAAGTGATGTGATGTGTATTTTTCTAAAAAATAAACCTACTTGCATACAGTGATGGATTTAGGCCTAGGCCCGTGAGGGCCGGGCCTAGGGCGGCATAATTTGAAGGCCGGCTACATTTTTGAAATGTCAAAATTTTAGAGGCGAATAAAAATATTTGGATCAAAATTAATGAAATTCATCTTTTAAAAGGGCGGCAGCAAGCCTAAATCCGTCACTGCTTGCATAACTGTTATATTTACTTTTAACCTACAACCTAACAACCTCAAATCCTACACAATTTTGTTCTTTGTTAACAACCGAAATGATAAAATTAAAATTGTCCAAATCGACAAAAATTCTGTGATTGAAAAGGGGCTATTTATGTTTTATTTCTATATACTATGTAATTGAATTCTGTTTTCAAGAATTTTATTGTTGTAAAATTAAATTTATTTTTTACGATTAAGTTTGTAATCAAAACTGGCCGAGTGCACTACGAACGGTACGACTGCATAATGTCTGAGAATAAATCCCCATATATTTTGTGTCACTCATCCCCATTTAAAACACAAAATAAGATAATTATAATTGGCGCCTATTTTCCATTAAATGTGAATTAGGTTACCATTATTATTTTAAGTATATTTTATATATACCTAATATGCCTACTGTAAATTTTTTTTCAAACAATGTTGAAAAGCATTAATTGTAAGAAGTTTAAAATTGAATCAATCAAACTTCCTGCATTTAGAACTCGTCGTCTATTGCAATGTATATATAGGTATATTATTTTAAAAGTATTTAACCACTTCCCGCACAATTATTTTCAAAAGAAGGGCAAAAAAAAAAATTTATATAGAAATATTTTTAATATTATACATATGTATATATAGTACATAAAAGAACTCTTGTTTATCACAGTTTTTATGTTTGTTTTAAATTTCCGTAAATGTTTTGCCAAAAAATATATAGTAACATTAAAATTGATGTCGCCCGATTTACCCCGGGCATGTGCATTTTTGTCAGTTTCGCATACCCGACATAACTCGAGCGTATGCGGGTAGTGGTTAAAAGAATTTTAGTAAATATCAATTACAACGTGATAGCAAAATCGTGAAATAATAATGAACGATTTAGAAAATATATAATGAATATTGGACATTCGATTTTTAACAGCTTTGTTGATTATTACACATTTTTCAAGTTAAACAATTACAGTCAACTCGCGTTATAACGAAGTTCGATATAACGAAAATCTCGATATAAAGAAAGAAACCGCCGGTCCCTTGAAAATCTCGCTTTATAACGAAAATTTTAATGGGTTTTGGTCCCCTCGATATAACGAAGTTTTCTTGACCAAAGTCTAATAATTTTTGTTAAAAAAGTAAGTACTGTAGGTATGTTATATAATTTACATAATGTGTTTCTACACAATTTTTGATTTTTTTATCTTAAAGAAATGCAAACTTAACACTATCAATTAACAATTACTTGCAAAGCCATGACCTTGACGACAGTGTATTCTCAAGTATCTTAAATCTGGAGAACGCAATTGACCGGACACGTACAGTCACCTGCATACAAACTAAAATTACGGAGTTTTTTTAGATTATACGTGTTTCTATTTGTATTATTTCTATTGTTTTTTTTTTTATTGTTTTATTATTTTTTTTACATTTCTGCGTTATATTGGTTATTTTAATAAACGACAACGAATTTGTGGTGTTTTGGATTGATTAATTCTATATCTCTAAACAAAGTAAAAATTTGTTAATTTATGCTTTTATAATAAGGAATTTCGATATAACGAACTTTCGATATAACGAACTTTTTCGTGGGTCCCTTGAAATTCGTTATAACGCGAGTTGACTGTAGTTAATTTAATTTAAAAATATCTCATACAAGCGTTTCAAGTAGTTTACCGTGAACTGCCATCTACCAGGTACTAGCTCGACTAAAATCAATGCAGATGCATGAAATATGCTTGAAATTATTCGAAAATTAACTTGGGGACTTTAGAGAAGATTAACAAATATTTTCCAAAAATTTTAATGGAATATTAAATTGTTTAAGAATTTCTATGACTCTCGATCGTTTTTTTACCGATTTGTCGAATCGGTAAAAAATTTTTTTACAGTTTTCCTGTTTTTATAAAAAATAAAAACATTTTTCAATTTTTTTTTCTCGAGAGGCATAGAAAATTATCTTAAATTTGTTGTCCTAAAAATTCAACCTTTTATGTGGCTTAGATTTTCTTGAAATCCCCAAGTTGTAGCATAGGAAAATGCATGGCGGTTTCCAGCCTTAAATAAAATTCGTCAGTTTCGACATTCATATTTCTTTTAAATCTCGTGCATATATCCAAGAATTGAATTTATTGTTGTAACCTTTCCACTTAACTAGATAACGTTTTTCTGCACCTCGACCTTTTTCTTCCAAAATCTTATCTATTTTAAAAAGATTGTCTAAATCAAAAATTACGGGTTGTAATTCTTCTTCGTAAAAACATCCCTCTATATTTTCACCATTTAAGTCTCTAAGCTGATATACAACGGGTTTGCGTTTTATAATTTTAGAAATTTTAAAAATTTCTTCGCTCCAATTTGTTTCGTAACCTTTTTCAAAGACGTCTTTACTTCGTACATGTTGCTCGATGTGTAATTTAGGTTTTTTATATGTTCCCACGCCCTTTTCATAAAGATTCTTCCAAACCTGCAGTATATTACGATCGGTTACCGAATCTGGACTCATTCCTATGCTTGAATGATGTTTAGTATTATAGGAACTGGTCAAATCTTTTAATACATCTATGTATCTGAAACTATTAGCGTATGTAAAATAACGCCACATACGTGTTTTTAAGAGTTCGATTGAATCTTTCGATTACAGATGCTTTAACGTCAGGATTACGTGTTGTATAAAACTTAATACTGTGTTTTTTTAAAAAAATTTGTACGTATTTATTTACAAATTCTTTTCCTTTATCTGTCTGAATATTTAAAGGATGTTGATTGCATTGTTTAAAAATATCTAAGAATGATCCGATAATAGAATTAGGAGATTTAAATTTAATGGCTCTAGTCCAAGTCCTTTTACTGAAAACATCGATAACTGTTAAAATATAATTGTACCCGTCATTATATTTACTTAAAGTACTCATATCGCACAAATCGGCCTGCCATAATTCAAACAAATTATTCACAATATATTTATTTCGTGTAAATCTTTTTTTCACAGGTTTGTGTACAGTGTAAGCGTTTTGAGATCTTAACCAATTTTTAACTTCGGACACCGAATGTATATTTTTTGTAGCATTTATTAAAGCGTCGGCACCAGAAAAACTTGCAGGATTTTTTGGATCGTACACGGAGAAAAAAATATCCTTATAATAAGCATACGTATCCTTATTATAGCTATCCGTTGGATAGTTATCTTTCACAAGGATACGCCGTATAGCTAATATAGCTATCCAGTGAATCCTTATTGCGGATCGTTATAGTAACGATCCGTATTACTGTTTTAGACATTCAAAAGATTCTTGTCATAGTGATTTAACGGATATGCACGGAGAACAAAATATCGTTATAATAACCATACGTATCCCTATTATAGCTATTCAAATCCTCAAATTAACTATCCAGTTACCTACACGACAGATACTGCACACGTTCACGAGAGCTTTTCGTTTGAACGCTTGAAACAAATAAACGAATTCTTATTATAAGTATACTATGTAAAGCTGTTTTGATCATACTATGGATTGTCAAATTGACTTATAAATATCGTTAAATTAGACATTCGAATCCTTGTCAGAACAATACGTCAATTGGGTATACGTTAGATAGTTATATTAAGGATATTTTTTTCTCCGTGTAGTATATGTTCGACAAGTCAACCATTCTCCTTTTAAATTTTTAATTTTTCCCAGCTTGTAATTGATCGTCTGGAAGAGCGTGTCTTATAGGTGACTGGTGATAATTTCGCTTTACTTAATTTCTTTTTTTTGGTTTGAACTGCTGTTGTTGAACCTTCTTTGCTGTTATCATGACGTACGAATGGCAGATTGTTCAAAATATCTTGGTTATTATCAGTACTAGTAGTTGAATAAATAGTACTTTTACTGCCACTATTAATAAATTCGTCGGGTACGTTAAGATCATTCATTAAAACACCAAACTGCTTCGATCCCACCGGGTTTGTAGTTTTTCGAGGCCTCACTACATCATTGATTAAATCAATAATATTGCTTGAGGGTATTGCTTCTCCTTTAATACTAACTACTCCTTTATTGTCCCATTGTATATTTTCAGACTTTTTTAACATATTTACAAGACATTTTGCATTTCTTTTATAAATTTTTGGAATTTTGTCTAAAATTTCAATTTCGGACAACGACGTTTCAATGGGGGTTGGCATCTCGTTGTCGATAGGTTTCCTAGTTTGGTCAACAAAATGTAAATATCTCTGTAAAACTTGATAATAATCCATCCACTTGTCGTGATCGTTTAATTTGGATTTTAAGACGTCTTGCATGTCGTTATCCAACTGACTTAATATTTTTTGATAAACATCTCCTGTCGTATTTGCTGTTGTTAGACGTTGAATAACTTCAGGAGAAACGATCACCATCTTTTTAGCGTGCTCCATGATTTTTTATTTTATTAGACTACTTAACAGCCCAGTAACGAGGGGTCCCAATATTAAAGGTAAAAATGCACCACCGTTCTATAATAATATTTTTTTTTTTGTTTTATACTATCCCCTTGTTTCACTAATCTTCTAAGAGTAGTTTTATGTTTAGACAATTTTAATTTTTGTTTAACAGTCAATGGTACTTTTCCTATTAAGGTATTATACACACACTCACAAATGCACCTAATTTGCTTCTCTTTCAAGACTTTTAATAAAGCACTTTGTTCTTTCGCTCCTAATTTAGCAAGTGCACGTATCAAATCGGCATTCTTGATCACCGTTCGAGGCATTATGCGTTAATGATGTATTCTTCATGTTGACATATGTTTTTATATTGTTTTTTAGGAAAATAAATATAACATCCTTTATCCGTTCTAAAAATTGACGTTCTATATCGTAATATATCTAACGTTTTCTGTTTAAGATCGAATAATAAATACCATGGGGCTCTGAGGTTGCGTCGTTGTAAGCTTCTTCTAAGAACTTTGTATTATTAGGTAAAATTTGTCTGCTTAGATGCTTGATCTGCGCTCTATCGCGAGGATTTTTAAATAAAATTATATAATGTGCATTAATAGAAATATCTCTTTGACCGCGTCCTTGGTGGAATATGTTTTGTGTGATAAAAAATACGCTGATATTTCTATGATGGCTACCTTTAGTAAATATATCAACTACATTACAGTTTGCTTCTCTCATTAAATCATCTATAGGGGGAAAGTGGCATGAAACAGCCAGTTTTAAAAAAAGGAATAAATAATATAGAAGCACATAAATAAATCAATTTTTTTTTTAAATCTGTAATTGTTCATGCATTTATGTACGTAATGTCATAAAACATTTTTCAAAATTAACGATATTTTTCGACTTCTAATCATTTATAAAAAAAATAAAATTTGACTTTTTCATAACCTATAGGTATTGAAACAGCCAACCCAATTTTTGAAAAAGCCATGTTCTTATTACAAGATTAAAACTGCACATTAACGAAGATATTATTTAATAATAATCCTAAGCTATAATTTTAGATCTTATATAATTATAAAACGTTTTAAATAACGCAAACTCTCGATAAAATATTTACTTACATAAATCTAAGAAACTGTCAAAAAATTTGACGTTTGAGATCAATCATTGCAAAAACTTAAAAACGTTTTTAGCAAAAATAATGCAATTTCCCTTTTACGTCACAGGATTTATATGCCCAACCATTACAATTTTGCATCGGTACCACTCTTGATTGCTGTTACTACAATTATTATTGCATTTTATGCAATTAAAAGGTGGCTTTTTCATTACACTGCAGTCCGGCTATTTCAAAACATATTCTCTCAAGAAACAAAATCTCGAAAATTACTATGAAATCAAAGATTAGTCTACAAAATATATACGTTATTAGAAGGCCTAATATATCTATAAAAATATAGTGTAGTCATATTATTATTTGTTTTGTACGTATAGGCGTTAGAAAACAAATAAACTGAACTCAAAACCTTACTTTTTGAGGACAAAATCTTCAATACGTCGTATCGGCGCCGTTTATTGACGGTGAACGGTCAAATTTTTGTGGGGATATCTGGCTAGTGTTGCTATCTTAAAATAATAATACATGAACGATTCGTATGAAAACTACCGCGTAATTGATAATGGCTTTTTCAAAACTTGGCTGTTTCATGCCACTTTCCCCCTAATAATCAACGCCGGATAACTACCATCAAACTCCTCCATCTCAGGCATTCCTTGACGAAATTTTACAGCCTCATTCAGATTTTTATACAAAGGCTGCATTTCATCGTAATGCCATGATATTTTTTCAAAACGGGTGTTACAAATATCAGGAGTTTTTAGAAAATTTACTATAAATTGCGATTTTCCGCAACCTGAAGGACCTGCCACAATAGCCGCAAATGGATGATAAAAGTGGTATTCCATTCTTTCTCAACAGTCTAAAGACAACCATTAGTTATATAACATCCTAGATTTTATATAGGTATCACTAATAATTTGATTTAGATAAAAAGCTTAACAAATATATATAACTGGTTTAAAAAAAAAATTATTAATTCTCTATTTCATTCGCCGAAGACAAATGAGATACACTTAAAATAGATTCTTACATATATTATTTTATGATTGACTAAGTTGATAACTTGAGTAAGCTTCTTCAATACTTATGTGTTTCTATATTCTTTATCGGTTTATAAAATTTGTTTAAGGATCCTGAAAATAGGAACAATGAAAAATTAAAAAAAGCAATAAATTCTGTAATTCTTTTTTATTTTAAAATATTTTAACAGGCAAAGAAAAAAAGACAACGTCTCTCGGGAGAAGTGCAGTTTACTGTAAGCCGATAAAAATAAATTTAGACCCTATTACTCTAACAATACCTGAACGGGCGATCAATCAATTTAGAGGACTTTCTTTAGCAATAATCAGTCATTGTCAAACGTTAAGCTTAGAAATCACAAAATTTTACAATTAGTCACACACCTTTGCACTTATTGACTAGGTGATAATAATAAATTTTTCCAAAAAGCTTTATGCTCTAACAAAGCCGTAACCATTATATATACTGCACTAGCTCTACATCCTTTTATTTGAGTTTGTGTTGAGCTACAGTGTTTTTAGTAGTGGTTAATAATTTTTTTAATTTACAGTGTTTTTAGTTGTGCTTAATATTTTTTAAAAATGTCAAGTTTTATCACAACGTATCTTCAACTTTTTAAGTCAAATATTTTGACCAGTGATTTTGAAATAGTGAATGCATATAACGATATAGGTACACTTATTTCAAAATTTAATTGTGGAATTGCCGATGAAGAGGTGAAAGTTTATACCGAATTACTTCAACGTGTGAAATCAATTCAAGTAAGTAATGATATTTATCTTATTAGTTATTCTTTAAACATTTTTATAATGTGTTATTTTTAAAATACAGTATGCTAATATACATCATTTTTTAGCAACGTCACACTTATGGAAAAAATCCAAATCATGAGGAAATAGCCTCGACGGGTCGCGAAAATGTTGCTCTACCAGCTACAAGTGCTGCACCTCCACCGTATCCGGTAAATATTACAAATCTTTTTAGTATTTAATACCACATATACTAAAACAAGAAACAATTACTTATAACATTTTTTTTTTAAATTTTAGACCACTGTCAGCTGTGTTCGGCATCACGTAGGATCTGGTACAAAATCTACCGCTTCAAGCTCTTTTCTTTATTTTAATATAATAAAGGAAAGTAGCAAACATGTGAAGAAATTTGGAATCACCGGCAGAAACATATTAAATTTAACGATGTTGACGAGACGGCTAACCCACACCAATGGCTTAAGGTACATATAAATTGCTTCTCAATTTTTTACTAGTGATGTAGTACATGAGTACCCACAATAACTTCTGTACAAATTATGTACAATATATTAAAAATTGATTTTTCTTAAATTTAATATTTTTTTATTATTTTTCGCAGAACGCATTTGAAGAATTAATCAAGACTCTAACAAAGGATTGCAGATCTTCTGATTACGTTGGAATGGTATTACAAAACGACCGGTATCCTGATAAACCCATCGGTATATCGTTCCGGCGCTGCGATCAACTCTCATCCGACGTCATTATTGCATCGTTGGACAAAATTTTGCAAAGCAATGCAAACTTTTTTGCAAGCGACGTGATGCAATTACAACTCGACATCGTATCACCCCCTACGGGATATGGCCGAGTTCATCTAACAGGCGTGTCGTTTGAAGAATTCTGCCAGAAAAAGAAAGGTATTGTAATAATAAATAACGGAAATAATAAGTCATGTTTGGCCAGCGCTATACTGGTTGCCATAGCATGGCACGAAAACAAGCCCCAATTTTATAATTTAACAAACGATCAAAATATTTAATTTCTGAAACGAAATTATTATGTTCTAATGCGGGAGTAGACTTAAGCCAAGGCGGAAATTGGCATCATATCGATAAATTTCAAAAATTTTTAGACAGGTATACTATTGTTGTATATAACCATAGACTTGGAAAAACGGTTTATTATGAGGGACCGCGAACAACAAATCGAAAGGTCCTTAATTTAATGTATGAAGATGCCCATTATAACGTCATCATAAGCCTGACTTCGGCATTTTCGACAGGCTATTTCTGCGAACATTGTCGCTACAGGTACTCAGACAAAACTAAACATATAACTTGCCGCTACATATGTCCCGCCTGCCATGCAAGTCCTCCATGCAACAAAAACTTACTTTTAATTAAATGCACCCAATGTAGACGAGATTTTAGAGGCACCGAATGTTTCAAACACCATCTAAATTTACTATGTTCTCAACTAATTCGCTGCAAAACTTGTTTAAACAGTGTAGGGGTAGATAAAAAACATAAATGCGGATATAAATATTGTTCAAATTGTCAAGTCCAGAAACCCATTCGTCATCTTTGCTACATGACAAAATCGGTCCTAAGTAAAAAAATTATAAAAAACAATTTTATATTTGTATTTTACGACTTTGAATGTCGGCAGGATACACTTTTTAAAGGTGTCAATAACGTGTATGAACATTGCCCTACTTTATGCGTTGCTCAAAATGTTTGCAACACTTGTATGGAAAATTTAGATATATCGCAAGATTGTAACGTTTGAGTTTTCCACATCTTGAGCAATAGTTCTTAAAAATTTTACATGTTTCGTGCAGCCACTTCTGGCATATTATACACTGAATCCAATCAGATTGCGACTGCGTATTATTGTAGCTATCAAAGCATTCTATGCACACATTTTCTTCTTTATCATTAGTCTCTTATTTCTCTTAGTTTTCTTGACGGGTAGACCTTTGTTTTTTTTACCTTTTTCAGCATTGGGTGAGAAGTGATCATCATTTTCACTGTATAAATAGCTTGTCTTTTACGCGATCTTCGATCCCTGCTTACTTTTAAATAATAACTAGAAGTTTGCCGCTTCGCGGCTAACTTCTAGGCAAAATCGCATTCGCGATTTTGCTAAACGCTATCGCGTTTAAGGCCTTCGGCTCCTAGTAAAATTCAAAATTTGTCGGTATTTTTTTGCTAAATCGCTTCGCGATTTTGCTGCATTTTAAATCTTAGTACCGATTTATCATCATTCAGTGTGACTTGTTTGCCGCTTCGCGGCTAGCTTCGGGGCAAAATCGCTTTGCGATTTTGCTGCATTTTTAATCTTTTTTATTTTATTTTTTTATTTTATTTTTTTATTTTATTTTTTTATTTTATTTGTCATTCAATGTGAACTTGTTTGCCGCTTCGCGATATTGCAGCATTTTTATTGTTATTATCGATTCATTGTCATTCAATGCCAACTTGTTTGCCGCTGCGCAGCTAACTTTTAGGCAAAATCGCTTTGCGATTTTGCTGCATTTTTCGTTTCGCTTACGCGTCTTGTAATATAATTTTAATTTTTAAAATTAACGCAATAACATAATTTTTAAAGCCTTCGTGAAGTTTTATTATATTAATTATTCATGATGTATCTATGTGTTGATTGCTCATACTGGTAGAAGTTCCTTGGGAAGAGGATATTAAATTTTGTATTCTATTAACTTAAAATTATTTAAAAGATTTAGTTTAACAAATAAAGTACAGATTGGTTTTAACAAAAGTTTATTTAATTTACAACAATATCTTCATATTAAGAAATATGAATTAAAACAAACATAATACAATAATACAATAGCAAAATAATTTAATTTTTTATTTAGGTACATGATCAATAAATAATAATAGTTATAGTTTTAACTTTAATAAAAAAACATTTAAAATATCATTTACGCTATTAAATAGAAAAAGAAAAGGCATATAATAATTATAGATGGCCAGGAAAAAAGTATATTAATGTTAGAAGGTAGTTTATAAATTTCAAATTAATAAATGTATGCCAAACATTGGCATTTCCACAATAGAATAGGTTTTGAGACGCTAAAAATTGTGTTTTATTATTATACACTGTTCCATTAATGTGTTTATAACATACTCATAGTTTGCAATTGATAAGTGTACAAACATGTGCAGTTCCCAGTGATCTGGTTTACTATTTAGGAATTAGAAACAGAATTTAAAAATTTAGATATTAAAATTTTGTAAAGGGGTCATATACAAAGATATTTTAAATGTATTATTATAATTTGCAAACATTTTAAGTATACTTATTATGAAACTAATAAAACGTCAGTAAACACATAAAATTTTGTAAAAAAAAATTTGAATGTACCAGACAAAAAATTAATAACGATATTTTAAATTAGAATACAATTACATGCATGATAATTTTACAATGAAGTATATCCTACATGACTTTAGAACAAACAATCTGTGATTAATGAAAAGCAAAACAAAATCTAATTTTTTTTCTTCTATTTTCTTATCCGGACGTACCTATAAAAGAAAGAGAAGGGCTGGATAGGTGTGTGTAATGCGACCGATTGTGTAGTAGTGTGTTTATATGTATGTAAACGAAATCGAACAACAGGTAGCCGAACTAAAATCTAATACCGTAAGCGACAACATTGCGAATAGTTTTTGGTTGATGCGGTTTTACATCTGTGTCAATCAGCATTTTAACATCTTGGCCCCGGCGAACGCGAGATAAAGCGACGTAAATTTGACCGGCGCTGAAAGCATCTGTTTGTAACGCGACTCCTACTTTTGAAACCGTTTGGCCCTGTGCTTTATTTATAGTGATACAAAACGCGAGTCTTACTGGGAATTGAACTCTTCTGAAATGTAGCCTCGTACCATTCGGTTCGTTATCTTTAAAATCGAACGCGAACCGCGATAGTACGACGCCACATCCATGTCGAGCAGCGTTCCCAGTAAGTATTTTGCAATGGAGCAGGTCCTTACCCAAACGTTCTACCAGG